>BPLS01000713.1:529470-564490 GCA_019656275.1 Rhododendron kiyosumense
GACCGAAAAGGCTTCATCCGAGTAGTTTTTGTTATTTTTTCATCAAACGGTTCAAATAAAAATTGCTCGGATAAACCCTTCCTGGTCATTTTTTTTGCTGATTCTTCGCGAGTATTCTTAAAATCACATTCTGAACACATTGAATGGCTCGGATCATCGAAATTCAAACAGAAAATGGAAGAAATGAAGAGGTCCTTATTTTAGTTAAAATAAGGACCTTCTCATTTGAAAATAACTATATATCAGAGCGGTTCAATGGACAACTATGAATCACGTTCTAATCACATTGAGGAGCTCGGATCATCAAAATTGAATCGGAAACTATGAGGTGTTTTTTTAGGTGTCTAAATAGTTATCCATTGAACCGTCCCGTATATATATATATGATACTCACACAACAATCTAAACACAATAATTTACACAATCTCTCTCATACATGTGGGCTCCACACACACTACTATGTGTGGGTCCTACATGTATGTGAAAGATTGTTTAAGTTGTTGTGTTTGGATCGTTGTGTGAGTAGCATTATCCAAAAAAAAAATCACGACCAACCGGTCAGGGCCGGCCCTAGTATTTCGAAGGCTTAAAGCAAATTTTAAAATGAGGCCCTAGTTCTTCCGGAAAAAAAAATTCAACATAGGTGACTAATATAAGGTAAAAAAAGATTAAAAATTGTATTTTAGCTTCATAATTTAACTAAAATAAACTTCTAAAAAATTTACACCATTATAAATATATGAACCAAATATGACAAAATAGTGCACATATATACTACATTTTGTCTAGCAAATATTTTGAACATTATTTTATCAAAGTTTGTTGAATGAAAATAAATGATGTTGGTTTATTTTAGTCAATTGGGTTTAATTTGTGAATTTGACATTAGAAGTTAAAACTAAAATTAAAATTAAAAAAACTTATCAAAATATTCTTGAGTTAACATCTACAATCACTAAAGCATAATTAATTAATTATACTAGAGGTACAATCACTAAAGCATAAGGAATTGCTACAAGAGGGGCAAAAGTCGTGTATTATCTACTCTATATCTACACCTAGATCCAATAAAAAAAAATAGTTAGTCCAAAACACTGAAACATACTGCTTGGTATCGAACCAAGGACCTTCAAGTGTAAGAAGTATGCTTGGACCACTGAGGCCTGAAGTCAGTTTGTGCTAGAAGGCGGAAACTTTAGTATATATTATATAATTTTTTTATGGAAAATGAGGCCCCATTTTTCATAAAATCTAGAGGCCTAAAGCGGCCGCACCTCGGACTTCACCTCAGGGCCGGCCCTGCCTGTGGTGCCCCTGCAAAAACAGCCCAAAACCAAGCACCCAGAAGACTAAAAGAACCAAAATAACAAACACCATACCCCAACAAATATAACCGCGCCACCCACGCTAGACCTTGGAAAAATATAGCAATTTACAGCCTTCTGATTTTATTTTCGTTTCTTGATCAACAAATCCAAGCTTTAGATATACATAGACATTGACCCTATTATATGGATTAAAGTCCATAAGTTGAATAAAAAAATTATGATGTATTGGTATTGGTCTGCTGCTGTTCCAATTGAATGGTGGCCTAAGTTTAGGCTATGGATTCATACCTGCCAAGCCAAAAACTCTGCTCTGGCAAAATTCGATATCGAAGTGTATACGGTAGATGATTTTAAGGTGTTTTTAGATGGAATTCGGAAAGTAAAATTGTAACTTAATCCTTAGGGGCGTCATTCAACCGTTTGTTGGATGCTTTGTTTTGTTTTTGTTATGTTTGTGCTGGTGTATCTTTGGTTGATGGAGCTAAGATGTAAACTCCTCGATGTACCCCTTCGAGATTTATAAAATCATTCATTTGCCGAGAAAAAAAAAACTCTGCTCTGGCCCCACTGATAAGGTTATTCACTTTGAAGAGTACTTCTGTGGCAAGCTGTTTAGAATGGATTTTGCCGTTCTTCTGGTTCATTAATTGGTGTATCTCAGATTACGTTTTCGTCAGGCTTTATACTCCTATGTTGGAAGTTTCTTGCTTGGCTGATGAATGATCCCATATCTCCTTGTAATTTCATTCAATTTTTTGTTGGATGTATTTTTTTTCTCCTTTTCTTCGATTTTCTTTTTTTTGGTCATCTCTACAATTCAAGCTTATCCTTGTATTTAGAGTTTGACCGTCTCGATATACCTTTTGTCGAGTTCTAATAAAATTTTGGTGCTGATAAAAAAAAAAGTTGTATCAAAAAATTCTTCTTTTTTTTTTGGTACATAAAAAAAAAAACTTTTTCTACCAATACCATCAAAAGTTGACACCCCATCAATACATCCCTAGACCTTGATCAAATTCACATGTCTTCTTTTTTTTTTTTTTATTGGCAACAAAATTTTATTTTACTCGACAAAAGGTATATCGAGGCGGCCATACTCTAGATGCAAGGAAAACTTGAATCATAGATGTCACATTCACATGTCAAATTATGCATGCTAAATGCTCCAAAACATCCATTCCTCTTTCATTAATGTTAATTCACCTAGTTTTGATATTTTATACCATCCATATAGTATTTTTTTTTAATTTGGATGATTCTTGTTGACTAACTTGAGACTTGTAGTACCTGATTTTAATATATACTAACTCGAATATGACCCCAAATGAACAAGACGACCTGAAAATGACAAAACAGTTCTTGGGTTCCCTCCATCAAATCAATATTAAAAAGTAGATCAATAATTAAATATCTCCTCCATTCCGATTTATTTGTCCACTTTTTGACTTTGTCATTGTCCCAATTTGTTTGTTTAAATTCCTTTATTTAAACAAAATAACTTTTCAAAAAAGTGGAAGAGTAAATATTGCGAATTGTAAACAACTTTTAGGTGTAATTATTATGTTTCTTAAATAAGTTAAATTCCCAATATTAGACAAACAAATTAATTGAAATGGAGAGAATGTTACTATGCTGCGGAAGCTTGAAACTAATAATTAAATAAACATTAATTGGGTTTAATATTCTACTTAATTTGTTAGGACAAATTAATCCTCTTGTATCTTGTGCTGTATTCTTGGGTTGCACTTGTTATATAGAAATATAAATCTCAATTGTTTAATTCTACTAATGTATGATCCATTGAAAAGATCATTGTAATTTTTTTCGTTGGAAAAATTGGCATCATTGTTCAAACAATGTATAACATCATATACCAATTTGGTTGCTGAATTATAATCCATTGACCAATCATTGTCTTCCACGTCAGCTTGTTGAGATATTGCTTGATATATTATTCTTGTGTTGTTTAATGGTTTTTGGACTGACATAGGATGGTTTTGTACTTCCAAGAAGTCTGAAGGAATTCTCTTTCCTCCCAAATCAACCAGAAAGCAAGACAGTCTGGTTTTCAGGAAATATTCGTTTTCTTTTGGTGCGAATTATTTGTGTTTGAATTATTTTCATTCTCTTGTCTTATCGAAATTTGGTCCTACAAATGTATAAGTATTTCAAAACCCTCTTAATTAATTCCATACCTAATCTTTGCAGAGCCTTTATCTATCTCAAACATGGCTAGTTAAAAACTAAATAAAAAATCTATCTCCACTACTTTATATGCTTTCATGCATGAAATTACGTACAGCATGGGATTTGATACCACTTTTGAGCTGCCATCGATCCTATATTGTACTCCCTCCATTCTAAAATGTTTGTCCAGTCTGCAAAATGAAAACAAAAAAATAATGCATTTTTTTAAAAGAAAAATTCAATTTTTTTGCATAAATTAAAAGAACTTGTCGAGATCTAGTAAATTGTTGAAAAAATTTTAAATTTTTCTTGCAAAACTTGAATTATTTTTACGTAATCGTTTTGCAAATCAGACAAACATTTTGGGACGGAGGTAGTATTCCTCTCAACAGTCATGTTTGATCATTCTGACATCGGAGATTATGAACCCAAGGGGTTAGCCTAATGGTCAGTGCATGAGTCTTAAAGGTTTGCTCTCTCCTAAGGTTTCAGGTTCGAAACCCTTTAGGTGTTATTAATTTTATCGTGACCAGTCCATATAGATCTTTACTTTGCCGTTAATTGGGACCCCTGTAAGTGGACCATGGGATTGGTCATACAAAAAAAGTTGAGGTGTACGTAATCTAGCCTAGACACTTGAGTTACATCTATATAGGATGTGTAATTTTGAGGTGCAAGTAACCTGACCAAGCCGTTCCAAAAAAAAAAACATAATTTGACAGGATGAGTAATTTTGCTGCCCGGGATCATAGTAAATAATCCGTACACGCATACATATTTGTAAGGAATGTGACACGGGCCTGTTGTTACATCGATGATCCATATATACAGGTATCCATCATGGTCGATCATGTTCTGCTCCCAGAATCAAACAGACGTAACATTAATTAATTGCTTAAACCATGAGATCCCAAATACTACTATCAATCTAGATAGTAATGATCATGTGATGGATTTTTGGAACTACTAAAAGAATATTCTTTAAGAGATGATTTAGCAAGAATTTATTACTTAATTGTGACAACGTAATTTAGCATCGATCGTATCCATACGAACAAAAGATTAACTAGTATTTTAAAGTTAATACGTGCATTCATGGCACAATATTTGAAGAATTTTTTTTTTTGGTAAACCAATATTTGAAGATTTTCAAAACAAGATTATGGACGTATGATTTTTTTGATCGGCAAAAAAAATTAAGAACTCGATAAGGGTACATCGAGAAATGGAAAAACACTCGCTCCATAATATTGATAAACAAATCGAGCAAAGTGTTTGACCATATATAGCAAAAGAAGAGTTTGGCTCCTCTCCAATCCTAGGGGAATTAGAGGATCCTTCAATTCTAATCTAACGGCTAAGAATATATTATTGAACACAACCTATCTAAATTAAGGATTTGAGGATGAGCACACATAATTATTTACCCCTCTCTCTCTCTCTCTCTGCCATTGACAATTTTTTTTATGCATCATCCATTTCAACTACTTCATCAGTACTCCATCCATCAGTACTCCATCCGTTCTAAAAATGTTTGTCCAGTCCACAAAATAATAATTTAAAAATAATACATTTTTTCGAAGAAAAATTCAAACTTTTTAAACAAATCAAAAGATTTCATTTTATATAGTAAATTGTTGAAAAAAAAAACTGGATTTTTTCTTGAAAAAAGTGTATTATTTTTGAGATCTCATTTTATGGACCGGACAAATATTTTGGGATGAGGGGAGTAGTTCACAATTTTGCCTCTGGAAAACATAGCCGCTAACTAGTTTTTGTTGGCCGTGATGATTAAATATTTGAGACCCCAATTATTAAGGCTAGGGCTGGGCTATCGTGGGGGAGGGGTAGTGGGCATTAGTGATGGATTCGTCGGATGAGAGGAAAGGGGACGGAAGAGGCGGAAAGCAGTGGTGATGGTTAGTGGAGGGTTGGACGGAAATGGAGGGAAGGGGCAGTGTGATCAATGGTGTCCAGAATAATGAAGGGGAAAGTGAAATTATTTGGTGTT
Source organism: Rhododendron kiyosumense (assembly GCA_019656275.1). Classification (NCBI taxonomy): domain Eukaryota; kingdom Viridiplantae; phylum Streptophyta; class Magnoliopsida; order Ericales; family Ericaceae; genus Rhododendron; species Rhododendron kiyosumense. The sequence goes on from BPLS01000713.1 coordinate 534,997, forward strand.
TCACTGGATGACAAGGATTATGTGGCCATTAATAATCTTAGCCGTTAGATTTTATAATTGCCATGTGTTGTTTTATTAGTAGGACTTGAGGATCTTCTAATTCCCCAAGAATTGGAGAGGAGCCAAACTTGAAAGAGTAGAAACCCCAACAAAATGTTGGATGAGGTGAAAAAGAAGGGAAATGGACGTACATATGATATATATATGTAACGGTTGATACGTACTGATTGTTTTTTGCTATATCGGAATTTTGACTTACCGATACTGTTACAACCAAGAATACTCGTGGAAATAAAGCTCACTTGCAAATTGGCCTGTTACAATTAATTACTCAGACGCTCTTGTTTGTTGTTTAGCTTTGAAAAGACGGAAAATAGCAGAAATATAATGGCCTTGTTCGTTTTTCATCTTTATTTTGTTTTAACTTTGTTTTTCAATTATTACCTTATATCTTTCTCCAATCATTATCTTATTTTTTTAATTATTAATTTCATTTATTGCTCTATTTCTCTCCACTCATTACCCATTTCTCCAATCATTACCCTATTTTTTTCTCTACCCACTACCAAAATTAAAATACTCAAAGTTACCAAACAAACAAAGCCAATATAGCTTTTGAAAAGAAGGGAAACGGACGTATGATATATAACGGTTGTTTTTGGCTACATTAGAATTTTGACTTCCCGGTATTGTTAGAATTCCCGTGGGAATGAAACTCACTTGCGAATCGGCCTGTTAAAGTTACTCCAACGCCCTTGTTCGTTGTTTAGCTTTTGAAAAGAAGAAAAATAGGCCGTTCAAAAAAAGAAAAGACGAAAAATAGTAGAAATATATAATGCCTGATATTCGTGAATCGTTATCACATTTGACACCATTGCAGGTCCCATATTTCATGATTACCAACCACATTCCAATTTCAAACCTTTTAAACAAAGTAAATCAACCATTTAAAAAAATTATCATTAGGGAAATCTGTCTAGCTAGATCATTTTTAAAATACGCGTTTTCTACCCTTTCAACTTCTGGAAAATGTGATGAGAAGAAATAGCATCTCCTAGCTAGGGTTCCCTTGTCATATCTAAAAAATGGAGTAATTTCCATTTTAAAACCTCACAAGTACCAAGTAACAAACAAAGGTATATGTGAATCTAAGGAACAACATTGAAAATTCCTGTCTTGTTCTATTTTCTCAACAATTTAGAGAAAATTAACAACACTACTCCAAAAAACGAAACATAAAAACAGATTGTCTACAAGAGTTTTTTGAGTTCATTACGAGAAAGTCTAGCTGCCTCTCTTTGGCGATTCCACGGTCGATACACACTTGTAAGAGATCGAAGATGGCTCAATTGGAAATGGTCTCCTAACTCATGTTCCGACTTTCCTGCATGACTAACGTGAAGTTTTTGTACTGAAACATGTAAAATATAACACAAAATCAGGCAAAATCTATCAATATTGAGCATAACAAAGAGGGGGAACATGCAATTTATTACAGTACTCTAGAGATATATAGGGGCATCTGTGTGATCATAAAAATGGATTTTTCCTTTCAAAGTGATAAAGAGGGGGAAAAAAACACGTTAAAGACAAGAAGAGACTCATCTAAAGGACAAGCAATATTAACAAAATCTAGACTAGACTCTCCTAAATGAGAAGCAATATTAACAAATTTAATTATAAATCAAGTCTTGACTCGTCTAAATGAGAAACAATATTGGTAGAATAAATATTGTTATGGTATCGATAATAACCTCAGGACAATGACCACCCGTAACTACACCGATACAACAATATCACAAAACTTACTCCTTTAGTTTCTTTACTCCTTCAATTTCTTTTTAAGTGTCCCCTACAAAAAGAAGTGCAATTTTTGAATAGACAATAAATTAAGTAATTCCATGCATAATTTTTCAAACATTTTTTCACTAATTTAAAAAATTAATTGAGATCTTTAATTTAGTGCCAAGAAATTGATAACAGTATGCATGAAAAGTCCTTTATTTTCTACTCCAAAAATTCAGTCTTTCCATAAGGGACACTTAAAAATGGACAGAGAGAATAGGAATTATGATTATAAGGATAGTGAAAACAATAATTGTATACTTATAATAATAGCAATAATAAGTAGTAACAACAGTAACACTCCGAATGATGCACCAAAGTATAAGCAAGGATATATGCATATGTACAATATTTATTTATTTTTAACAACAAAAAAGAATTTATTTTTCTATAGATGTCAGAATCGACTGATTTTTTTTTATTGGACTGAAAAAAGTTCAACAAGAAAATTTTATGATTCAATGGATGAAAAGTAGGTATCATACTTTGAAAAAAGTAAATATAACGTACTCTTTTTGAAGCGCAGTTAAGCGATAAATACTCCAGTTAACATAAATTAGGATAAAAGAGGCAACTTATTATCATATAATTTATCAATCACTCTTGAGTCTATATATTGCAGCTCATTTGTGAAGACCTTTTTTTTTTAATAACCTAATTAACCCTAAGAATATTGCAGCTGTGTCATACCCACAAAAACAATCGACCAGGGCATCCCAAGTCCTAAATTCCACAACCCGTGACTTGATAAAATAATTGACCAAAAAGAAATGGCAGAGAGAGAGAAGACAAAAAGGAATCATGGAAAAATAGAAAATTTGTTCACGTGTTTGGATTATTGATTGTGGTATTCTTACAGCACATTACACATCTTTCTGACATCTACTATCTTTTTTTCTTTTTTTTTTTTGTACGTCGGAAATTCTCTGACATCTATCTTCAATTATATAGGACTCATAGCATTTCTTAGATGTATAACTATACTCATTTGTTCGCCATTCTATATGTCAATTAATAAAACTACCATCTTTTTGTGCACATTTTTCTATTCCTAAGGTTAACATTATAAGTTCATACCCTAAGAAACAAAAAGAATGAAATATTTTTATATGCTTACATGTAAGGTGAAATCTACTACCAAGGTGATAAACTTACAAACAAGTGATTTTTGATAGCTCAGGTGTCTAGACCCGGGTGGGTAAGGATAGTGAGGCTCCGTTCCTCTAAGGAAATAAATACTTATTTTTTGAATTAAAAATAATGTATTATGACAGAATAATATATCTCGTAAAACAAGAAATAAGTACTTAAAAATTATTCCATCTATCTCTTTTTAAGTGTTCTGCATTCTATTTTGGGCTGTCTCTAAATAAGTGTCATTTTATAAAGTTAGTAGATAAAAATTAATACATTTTCTATTTTACCCCTAAAAGTATATTCTTTTTTGAAAAGTTGATAAGTAAAAATGTAATAATAAAATCTTCATAAAGGATAAATATAAAAAGTAATATTTTAAAGGTACAATTATGTTGATTCCAAAACTGCACTTACCAGAACAGGGCCTACGTTATTAAAAACTACAGCTGCTTAAAAATGTACTTCATATGATTTTAACCTGAAACCAATGTCCTCTAGCACTGAACAATTTCTCGTAGTCATGACAGCATTGGAGACAAACAAGACTGACAGTCACAGAAAAGAAAGATACCCCTCCGGAACTCAATGAAAAATGTTGGAGTAAAAGTTAGGAACTACCTTCTTTTCCAAAAAAAAAAAAAAACTAGGAATTACCAAAACACAAATGCCATTGAAATCCTTTTGGCTAAATAAGCTACTTGGTTTATTTTTTTGTTTTTATTTAAATTTTTTTTGCATTTGTTAGTTTTTTGTCAATTTTTTAGAAATTATTACTTCTTCATGACAAGAAAAATCTAAAAAGTAAAAGAATACGATTGAAATTCATTTTTTTAATAAAGACAAAAAAAATAGCTTATTGGCTTATTTTTATCTTTATTTAAAAAAAATTAGGTTTCGATCATAATTTTTTACTTTTTAGATTCCTCTCGTCATGATGAAACAATAATTCCCAAAAAATTTACAAATGTAAAAAAAAATTGAATAATAACAAAAAAAATAAGCCATGTGACTTATTTAGCCGAACAAAATAACTTTTAAACCGGTTCAAAAAAAAAAAGTAACTTTTAAACAAAATACTATAAGTAATAAAATCATGCATCCAAACACGTCATTAATAACTATACCTACGTACCTGTACTTGCACACACCTTTTTTCCCTCAAATCTCCTTTCTTTCGTTTCACTGAAAGTTCCCCTCTCCAAAAGCTTGGCTTTTCGGCTGCGCAGCCTTTCTCTCTGAATCCAATGAGCTCATATCAAACCCACCACCACCACCACCACCTCCGCCACCCCCACTACTACTCATGCTTCTCACTATCTCTCCTACCCCAAGAAAATCCCTAGTCAAGCTATCAGAGAATTTAGGCTGTGTTTGGGCTTGCTCCATACTTGTTCTATTTGCATTATACCCACCATAACTACTCTCTTGTTCACTACCACCAAATGCGTTATTCACCCCTCCAAATATGTTCGAGCCCCCACCACCAGCAAGTGAGTTCATCAGATCATGGAGATTGCTTTCATTGTTCTCGCTGAAGACGCCACCGAAGTTCGATGAGATGTTTGGAGGAGGCCTGTGATCGGACTTGTTCCCGCTAGAGGAGGCGCTTCCGAAATTTTTCAGAAGAGAAGCACTTGAATTGCTCGTCGTTGACCCCATTTGAGCGGCCTTTTGGAGAAGCGCAGTTGCAGACATATGAGAGGGGAAGTTGTTATTTTGGACCGACGAGCTATAGAGAGAAGGGATGTTCGAAGTGATTTGGTTTCCCATTAGGTTTCCAGAGAAAAGACTTGACCCTTCATTTCCACTCCCACCACTAGAATTTCCATTGTTGAATTGATTTGGAAATAGGAAGCCCGAAGAAACTGGTAGATTCGGATTGTTTTGAAGATCAGAAAGCTGCATTAGCCCATGAAACGGCTTGTTTGAGATTAGTCCATGTTGGTTCTGACTGTCAGCTTGGTCGTGAAAATCTTGGTTTGGCTCGGTTATGAAGAAAGCAGAAGAGGGGAGGGGATTTGTGGGAGGTCGGAATGCGGAACCAAGATTTTGTGGGATGAGATTATCGAACTGTGATGGTACGGGTCTGGCACCGCCTAGGCGTAATATATCGGTGGAGGGGTGGTTAGGGTCTTGGAGTGAGGAAATTTGGTGCCCTAATGGAGATAAGCCTAAGCTCATGTTGTTGGTACTTCCATATAAATGGCTTCCAATGGCACTCAAGGAGGGTGGATGCCTTGCACTCTCTTGAGCTAGGGCGTCGCAAAAAGCTCGGTGAGTAATGAAACTGTCACGCCTGTAAAAAAATCAAAAAAATAAGATTAAAAATAGAAAAGATAATTTTTTTAATTGAGTTAGGTATAAAACATTGACAACATAATTTGCGGTAAATTCAAGAATTGTATGCTAGGGGGAATATGATTCTAGAGTAGGTCAATGATACATTTCATGGCTTCTGATGTACAAGCAATTAAAGCACTGGGTACCACCACCAATACCATATCAGATAAAGTACAATCACTCTAACGTCAAAATGATATCAATAGGATCCGTATTGTTGCCCTTGACCTATTATTATGATTGGTCCCAAATGCCTGTGGTCCAATTCTAAGAAAGGGGTTTCAATGGTTGAGAAAAATGGGGGACCTCAGCAATCCAATTGAAATAAAATAAATTATTCATAATTTAGCCTCCCATTTTGAAGAATCTCAAGGGTTATATTTAGGGTTTAAGGCTCAATAGCTAGAAGAGAGATTCAAAGAAAGGTAATTTAAGTGACAATACAATGACGAAAAATTTCATAGAAAAATGTTGGATTTTATTGGAGGATGAAAAAAGAAAATGGAAGGATGAAAGGAATATGCAAATTTTCCGAGGGGACTGCAATTTCTGAACAAGGCAAAAAACATAATTAAGTCGGTGAAAAAAAAAAATCTTCTGATCTTTTTGAAATGATTGGTCAATATAATTCAAAACCTGCCAATTTAGGGACTGGGAGTTAAATAAATGCAACGAAAGAGGTTTTACCATTATGATGAAAAGGGATCAATCAATATCTGAATTCAATTCCTAGGCCGTTCATGATTCAACTCAATTACTACAAATTGCCGAGCAAAAAAAAAAAAACTCAATTACTAAAAATTACAAAGAACTGCCTTTTTTTCTTTCAGTGCCTAAATTATTGAGACCAAGGAATGGAAAGCATTCATCTAGTACTAATTCTCTCAAAACCCCCATATGAATAATTTCTCAATAGGCCAAGAACGCAGCAGCAGCTTCATTCATTAATTACTGAACACATTCAAATTATTGAGAGAGAGAGAGAGAGAGAGAGAGAGAGATTATCATGGAAAGGGATACCTGCAAAAGAAGGGACCTGAACACAAGTAGCCAGCCCACAAGAGAACAAACCTGGTATACCCATTGCCCATGGGGGTGTGCATACAACAACACGTGAATAGGTGAAAAAGAAAGAGAAAAAAAAAAAAGGAAAAAAGGGGACGATTCTGTAGCTCTGTACGTACGACCCCCCCATGATGGCAGTTTCCTCTCCAGAGATTATTCACGTGGGGAACCATTTTTTCTTTCCTGGCCTATTTTTACCATCCCACGTAGTGCCAGAAAAAAATTCCAAACGCAACAACAAAAACCACTAGAGTTCAAAAAATTTCAAAATGGAATCACAAGGCGATGGAAGAGAGAGAGAGAGAGAGAGAGAGAGATGCCGATTCACAAGAAAAACTGTCAGTGAAAGGAAAAAACCATCAGAACTTTTTCTTGGTTGGGGAATCTAAGTCCTAAAAACAAAGGAGCCAAGCCACACCCTTTTGTTTTTTTCCCTCTTTTATCAAGCATATAACCACCTAATTAATATATCTTCGACAAAAATTCGATACACCTTGAACTTTCACTTGGAAGAATACTCCTACTAGAGAATGTGGTATTTTATGAAAATTTTAGATAATATAGTGTAATCAGAGTCATTCTGAAAAAATATCATCTTTTGGGTTTTTTTTGAGCGCCTCTTTTGGGTATGTTACGTACCACTACAACATCTTCCTTCAAATCAAGAATATTGAAAAAATAAACTCGATCCAAAAAAACGAGAATTTATCTATGGAATTGGGCATCAAAATCACTGGAGAAAGATTTAAGAATATGGGACAGTGGTTGAATGGCCTTTAATCGGGGGCTCATTCAAGTTTCATTGAACATAATCTCTTTTGTATTTCTTTTTTCTTTTTGGTCTTTTAGGCATTTCAATCTTTGAAGTCTGTAATTGGTCCTCTCTCGATGTACCTTTTGTCGAGCTTTTAATAAAATTTTGTTGCCTATAAAAAAAAAAGATTTAAGAATATACTGTTGTTAGTTACCTTGAGAAAAGAGTACCACAGTCACATCTATACTCCCTAGTACCACAAGTCTTGGTGTGAGCTTTCCAATCAGATTGAACAGCATACTTCTTTGAACACTTCTCACACTTGTACTTCTTCTCACCATGTTTTCTGGAGTAATGCTTCTTGATTCCGGTGAGATCACCGAGGGCGCGGGAGGGGTCGTGGTGGACGCAAGTGGGCTCAGGACACAGATAGACCTTCCTCTTCACCTCTTTTGTAGTCTTTTGCTTTAGCTTCCAAGGCAAATTGTGTCCTCTTCGGTGGAGCTGGAGGTTTTGCTCCCTTTGGAACCCTTTGTTACATACCTCACAAATGAACCTGTTTGTTGCCATTAGGGTCTTGGGAGATAGCGCAATTATCTCTGCGTCTGGATCTGTTAGGCAGAAAAAATTAAAAAGAAAAAAAAAAGGACAAAGAAGAAAATATTAGAAAAATCTCATGATAATTAGTTAGAACACTTCCAAATTGACAGAAAAAAGACTTTTTATAAAATTCCAATTTCAGTTTGAATTCCTCTTTGTACTTTCACAATTAGGGTTTTCTATTCAGAATAAAAACAAACACATAGAGCTCTATAATTTGTATCTTGCATAGGGTATATATGGTCGACCTTTTAAATCTCAGGACAAGATAACTAGCTGGGATATTCCTAATTGATTTTAAAAAGGAATCTGAAAAAGAAAAAAAAAACCCATGTCAATTCCTCTTAGAAACTTTTTGAAAACTACACATTTCAGTTTGAATTCCTCTTTCAACTATCACAATTAGGGTTTTCTCATGAGACAAACAAACATATATAGCTATTAGCTATACAGTTTGTATATCGAATATGGTATGGTATGGTATGGTAGACATTTAAATCTCATGATAATTAGCTAGAATTCAAAAATTGGTCTGAAAGGGGGATTTAGTAAATACCCCTATTAATTCCTTGTTCAAACTTTCAAAATTAGGGTTTCCTCAAGAGATCAAAAACCAACACACAAAAACACAAACTCAAGGTATAAACAAAATTTTAATTTTTTTTTTGTTGCTGATAAAATTGGTTGATACTTGCTTGGAGTTCCGGGTTGATTTCTTCTCTTCTTCTGGGGAGGAGCTGATGAAGAAGGCGGTGGTGGCGGTGCCGACGAGGAATGCTGCTGTTGTTGTTGTCTCATCATCTGAATCTGATCTTCTTCTCTCACTCCAAAGAAAGCCCCCGCCGACGAAGAAGAAGAAGCTGCCATCTTTCAAAACGACACCGTTTCTCTGACCTTTCCTTCTTGTTTCTTCGCAAAAGAACAATCTCAAAGTAATCCAGATATCAGCAATCCCACATGCAATTCTCAAGCTTTCTCTCTCTTTCTCTTCCGAAACCTTATCTGAAGCTGAAAAACGGGGGATTTGAGTTGAGTTGGCTGGGGGTATTTATGAGTTGATGAGTGAGGAAATCTGAAAAGTTGAATATCTGAAAAAGAAGCTGAAATCAAGGCAAGAAAGAAAGAGAAGAGAGAGCTAGAGAGCTAGAGAGAGAAATGAAAAAGGGAATAGAGACCCCCCCATTGATATTTGATGCTTTTTTTCCCTCTACTGCATAGATATACATCTCCTTGTATTAAATGAAAATGAAAATTTTATTTTATTTAAAGAAAATGAGATGCTAGCTAGCTGCAGTGTTTCCTCAATGATTCGGTGTCATGCAGGCACACATACACATATATTTTCATCTCTCTTTTGTTTTTCTTTTCATTTATTTCCCTTTTTATCTTTTCTGATTTTTCCCTCTCAATCGTTTTCTACATTAAATGAAATGCAAATTACAGAAATTTAGAGAGAGAGAGAGAGAGAGAGAGAGAGAGAGAGAGAGAGGGGGGTGGGGGGAGGGTGATGGTGTTGCTGTTCATCATGCTGCCTCCAACGCACCCTAATGTGTCCATATGCGGCGATGGATTGGGTCCACCGACCTGAGTAGACCCTGACCCCTCTCTCTCTCTAACCCCACTCTTTCCCTAATCCCAAGGGGTCTGGCGAGCACGAGAAAACTAATAATTAAGTGCTTATCTTTCATGTGATTATATGCTCGAATTTCTCATATGCAAAACATTTTAAATCTTGTGATTACTGAAAGGTTTGTCTGATCATTAACTTCAAAATTTCAAAATTAGTCAAAGCGTGCATATGCCGTCCTGGATATCCGTTAAAAAAAAAAAAACACTCTCTCTCATTTAGTATCTTCTCACTCACTTCTGGACAAACTTCCTTCATCACCTCCTCCCTGGCCCCACAGTAAATTAAACTAATAGTCCTAGTATTACATAATAACTGCTCTTTAGAGTTTGGGATCATTAAATATGGCTTAGTGACCCACATATTGAATGTTTTTAGGGATGTTTGTGTCTATACATATAGAGCTGTGATGGGGGAGCTCAGATTTGAATTCGGGAGGGTAAGAATAGATTACCCAAATATAATATCAAATTTTACATGCAATAATATCTCAAATAGTATACGTACTTTATGATTGATGATGTATGATACTGAAAAAAAGTACTCATGTTTCAAGAGTGATAATATATAATAGCCCAAAAGACACCTGTTATAAGTTTAATCGTTAATAATATTCATAAAATAGTACTCATGCTTTAAGTTAATCGTCCATAACATAAAACAAAAAATAATTCAAAAACAATTATCTATCAAATTCAAACTCGGCATTCTTTTAAATTTCAAAAATTATCTGAGAGTATTTCTAAACAAATTTTAAAGCAATTCTCCTTTAAATGTATATTAGCGAAGAGTTTTAGAGAAAATCATATTCCATTAATTGTGCTTCAAAGCCTAGTTTTGATAATCTTCAATCCTCAAAATGATTGTTCTAGGTGATTGTGGGTGTGCCTCATACTCGGGATGGAAGACTAATGGATGCACTTGTGTTGTTGAACTCGAAAAAAGAACACTGAAGTATGCGCATGCAAGAGAGTGAGTGCATTATGTTGGGGAGGTCAGTGCAATTTATCCAAAAAAAAATACTATCTCATGCATGCGTTGCATGATTTATCTTCATTCTCTTTGTAGGTATTTTTTTGAAAAAATGGAACCAATTACGATTTTTTAACTAAGGCATGACCCAAAATGGTTTACAAAATTTCATTAACATATAGGCTTTGTTGCCGAGCAAAAAAAAACATATAGGCTTTGTTTGGTAACACTGCCACTTTTTTGTTTCTTGTTTTCTATTTGCTAAAACCAGTTTCTACTTTTCCTCAAACAAAAGTAAAAGCGGAAAACATGTTTGTGTCAACTTATTATAAATAAATAAATAAAAAGTAGAAAACATGTTATCAACCAACCCCAACCACATGGTTCTTCCAAGAGGATCCATTATATATCCACAATAAGGCAAAGCATACCTAGATTTCTCAAAGGCCCAGGAATTGTTGACCTATTCTCAAAGTCCCCTAGCTTTGGGTGAGCCCAACTTAAAGTTTCCACTTGAAAAGGCAGAGAAATTGCCCTCAAAATTCATTGCAGACCAAAAACTAAGTACAGATCAAAGAAAAGGGAAGCAAACAGCAGAAACACAGAGAATCACGAGGAGAAACGCAGGAATTCGATGGAAATAAAAGAAGAAAATGAAGGACCAAAGTAAACCTGTGGTCACCGCCATTTCGATGCCGACCTAGCTAGAGAGAGAGAGAGAGAGAGAGAGAGAGAGATATGTTATGGAAACCAATTTCTAGGAAAAGATGGATCTGGTTTGGGACGAGATAAGGAGAACGGAAAAAAAAAGCCCTTAGAGGGGACTTGAACCAACTCTTAGCTGCCTGGGTTGCTCTGGCAAGGTAGCAGAATGAAGTTACATCCAGAATTTTATTTTTGAAAATAGTGGAAGTTAGCTTTTGTTACTTTATCAAATTATGAAAATAGTGAAAGTAATTACCAGAATTTGGAAGTAGAAATAGTGCACAAAACAAACTTTCAAGATTAATTTTTGAAAATTCTGAAAATGAAAAACAGAAAATATAATGGCTACCAAACATAACCATAGCATATCCTTTTTTTCCATATGTTTCAATTAACATTTAACATATCCATATAAATATCTAAGGAAAATAAGCACCTCACTTTGTGGGTCCAAATCAATGTCCCCTAGGCATGGTTTGAAACAGCTACATGTATCCAAATACGTAGTAGTAACGATATAAATATTAAAACCACTAAATGTTACATATCTGCCAAGAGCTGTCACGGTCATTATGTTTTAAATCTATTACACAATATGAACCTAGCGGTCGTGAATTGTGTACAAGTTAATTGATATGTCTCTAGATTCGGCCAATTATCATGTGATTTTTATTCTAATGATATAACCTTAAGTATATTATACAATAAATACATAGCCGCTGATATTGGAAAAATTGCCCAAGGGTGAATCAGAGGCCATGAAACCAACACCCGACCAAGGATGGATTGAGATGTGTCTAGACAGGGTAGCAATTTTCAAAATCTTAATTTGTAAAGTATGATTCGTTCACCGTATTTTACCTATGAGATACATACGTACATACTAATCTTAATTAGCATAGTTGTTACAAATTTTTAAATTGACTATAAATTCGCTCTAGTAAATAAATATTCTTACCGTAACTCTATGCCTGATTGTGATTCTACATATAGCTTTCTACCACCATATTTTAGGTGAAATTACACGAAAACCCCTCATTTGTACATATTTAGATACAGATGAAGGGATCTCCATGTAATTTCTCCCATAATTTACAAAGGTGCTATTGGTACAAACGAGTAATCTGTACCAACATGTACAAATTATTTTTGGTCCCGTTTCGAATTTCAAAAAAATGATCAAAACCGCTCATTTTGTTTCAAATACTTCATTTACGGTTCCTACAAAAAAAAATAAGCTCCATTCGGTATCGTTTAGAGCATTTACAAAATGTCCAACTTTATCCGAGAATACAGGCTGAATTCTAAAACAAAGTTGAATGTTTTGTGAATATCTTTACCAATATCGAATTGAGCTTATTTTTTGTAGGAACCATAAATAGAGTATGTCAAACAAAATGAGCGATTCCGATCATTTTTTTGGAACCCAAAATGGGCATAAAAAATAGCTTGTACGAGCTGCTACATATTATTCATATGTACCTTTATCATTTTTGCATAATTAACTTTTGGGTGATCTGCTCATCAATGGTGAAAATGGCCAAATGGGGCGTGAATTGTGAATATTTTTTACGTTTTTTTTTTTCAGTTAGCAGATGCATTTAGCTCTGGGTGGTCGCCTCAGCATCAAGAAGGAAAGGGGGTAATTAAGTCATTTCTCCAAAAAGTAAGAATCACAATCATGACCCACGAAAAGACCTAATCCAACCACTAGGGATAAAGAATCAAACCCTGAAATCGAGAATCCAAAAAAGTATAGCTAATTGATTCTCTGTAATCACAACCAAATCATGGCAATGCGGTATATAATATTACTCCAAAAAATGCCAATCAGAAGAATTATACACTTAGGGCTTTTTTAAATGGCTTATTTTTTTGTTTTTATTTAAATTTTTCATATTTTTTTATTTTGCATTGTTTTTTTTTGAATTATTGTATCATGACAAGAAGAGATTTAAAAAGTAATAAATTAACATTGAAATCCAATTTTTTTTAATAAAGATGAAAAAAATTGGCTTTTTTTTGTCTTTATTCAAAACAAATTTGGGTCTCGATTGTAATTTTTTACTTTTTCGATTTCTCTTGTCATTACGAAGCAATAATTCATAAAAAAAATTGACGAAAATTAGCAAATGCGAGAAAAATTTGTATAAGGACAAAAAATCATCCAAATTGCTGATTTAGGCCCAAAAAGCCCCAAATGCCAAAAAGGGTGGTTTGTGTGTGTATTCCAGTCTCTCTTGATTGTGATTCTTATATTTCCTAATAACATGATGCTTTTTTGCATTCCAGCTACAAATGTTTTTTTTTTTCTTAAGAGAGACAAGGTGTGTTGCTTAAAAGGATTGGAATGGCCATGGCCATTCGTTTAATAACATACAAATTAAGTACAACGACGGCCTAACCATAAACCCGTGACTGTTTTTCTACGAATCTTTTCTTTTTGTAAATTAACGCGCATGTCCGAACTATTTTACGTGCACTTCACTTCCATTTAACTTTGAGGGACTAATTAATACCACCATCCATTTTTTTTAACTCAAGTGTCCCGGATAGCTCACAAGCCCCTTAACTAATCTTGGAGGACCGATCCCCTTGCTTATAGGAGGAGATCCTAATTAAAGATGGGACAAAGTCTTGTAAGGCCAAACCCTTAATACCACCGTCCATAGAGGGAGCCTCGATTAAAGCCGTAAAAACTCTCATATGGACTAACTCTACCATGTAAAGACATTTCGAATGAGGAATTTATATATGAGGCAGTAATTAATCCTTACGTCTTAGGCTTTTGAAATTTGTTGCGATTCATCCCCTATACAGACTCAGCCAGGTGTAAGCCCCACAAGCCAGTGGGCTTGGGTGACCCCGGCATGGAGCAACCAAAAGACAAAGAAAAAATCGTAAATATAAAAAATTATAAATCCAACAAAAAAAATTGGAGTACGTATAGTTTCCATCAAAAAATAATTAGGAAGTTTGTTGGAATACAAATAACATCGTCATTTTTATGGGGATGAGTTTTTCCAAGAACTTGACATTTGAAACCAATATTGCCTAGAGAAGTAACAAAATCGATTGATAGCATTTGATTTTACACGGTCTTATTTATTGAAAATTTGATGGTTTCCAAATGGTATGGGTTGTTTATTGAATTTTGTTGACTATACCGGTCATAGTTGCTTCAGCGGAGAGGAGCTTTTCGAAATTGAAGTTGATAAAAACTTAGCTTAGGACAACCATGCATGTCACTTAAGAGATTAAGTGAATTAGATATGAGCTCAATTGAAAATAAGTACTTGGATAAATGAAAGTACGATAATTTAATTGAAGATTTTGTTTCACAAAATGCAAAGAGAAGTTATTTTCTCTAAACGAGATCGTTCTAATCATAAAACATTATAATCAGGGTTGCATTTTGATTTTGATTCTTTGATATAATTCAAGCTTAAAGCACAACGTAACCTTATTTCTTGTTTTTTGTAAGTCTTTTTTATTTTTTATGACTTAATAGTAAGTAGGCAACCAAACTTAAGTGTGGGCTTGGGCAACTCAGATGTCGGGATCAGCACTGCTCCTATATTATGCCTAGTAACCTTTTTTTTTAACAAAAAAAAAAAACAATTATTAATTTTTATAAAGGATACAAAGATTAAAAGGAGCAAGAGCAACGGCAATATTAAGCCTTGTAACTTGCTACAGTGGGGTTTTCAGAATTTTTCACAAATATTTTGTGTTCATCTCTGTATTGTTTCGAGGTTGAGGTTTTTGTGTTTATCGGTGGTCGGCTAGCTGCTGGAAGAGATCGAAACATTGCAAATCTCATAACCAGACGATCTAGAAAATTTCAAAACTTGAGCTAAAGTTAATTTAATTTCCCAAAAAAAAAAAATCAAAGTTTCTTTAATTGGAAAGATTAGCTAGAATATTATATTGCCGTAAAACAAAATCTTTTTTTATAGAGAGACAGCTAAAATTCAAGAGGGAACATGCAAAAATTGAAGGGGAAAATAATAAATTAGTGCCATGCCAGATCAGTTCTTGTGTGAATAAAAAAATTCGATTAAATAAAACGCAAAATGACAAGGTAAAACACAATTAAACGTACGTGTGTATTTGGGCGTTAATTGATTTTAGTTTGGTCGAAGTTTCAAAAGTGCACTGAACTTTAGAGTAAAAAACAAAAGAATGGTTAGTTATGGGAAAGGTTCCAAAAATTAATGGAGGCTAATTCAAATTTTACTCAAGTATGAAAGAGGAAGAAGAGAAAAAGAAAGTAACCACACGACAGTAGTGTACGTACTTTGTAGTAAATTAAAAACAAAAGGCCAAGGAAATTAATTACTAGCACCTAAAAAAAAACGAGTTAATTAATTTCTACTCCGTTACAATCATATCCGAAATGATTTTATATGCTTCATCAATGAGGTTTTGGATCATTCCCAAGTTCGTTCGTCTCATGCATGGTCATTCATATCTTAGAGCATCTTTATCAGAATGATGAATTTTTGTGGTGTGTATATATATTCCATCAGATCCTTCAAGTCGTTAAAAAATCGGTCAAACCAACAAACACATAAACAACGAAGAACAATTAAATTAATTGATCATGAAAGAAAATTAACGAAGAACCCAAGGCACACTTTTTTTCGTGGTTCCCCAACTCTGTAGTTGAGGGCATTTGATTTCTTACCGTGTATTATGTGAAGAGAGTGTACGAGTTACATCAGCTACTGCGGAAAGAATGTATTTCTAACATCGAATTTAAATCACGAATTACCATAATACTCCTATCTAGGTTGAACCTGAATATATTGTGAGCGAAACTAAACCGAATCAAATCAGACTTTATAAACCCAACAATTTCTGATGAATTTTTAATTAAGTGAGTATCGATCTCATTGAGAGTAAAAAACCGTTAACAACCCAAAGAAATTGTCACGTACGGTTCTCATCGTCCCTTTTATCTCAACACACTCCAAATTGCCATTTATTTGTGGATCCTCCCCATATCATGTCACCCAGTTAAAAAGTGCATTGTTTCCAGAAAGACAAATTATAATTCCAAAAACAAAAGATCCCTGTCCTAAATGACATTTAGAATCTGGGAAAGTTAATTAAGCTAGCCTCTACGCAGATGGGTACGTACATAAGTGTTAGGTAGGAAGAAATTAAGTTTTTCGGTTACAAGAAAATTTGTCCACACTCGATCATTTAGAGCAACAAGACTTCAAAAAATGAGCTGATCGAGCAAAAACAAACAGAGAGACCAGTATGTGACAACACAGCAGTACTCTGTTGCAACACCAAGACAATGTTTTGTTTGCTAAAAAACCTAAACACTGAGCATTTTTTTTCAACAGTACTACTGATGCATGGCATCTTCTGCTGCCTCCCCCCCCCCCTCCCCTGTTTTCCAATGATTACCCAATACTTTTGTCCAAATTCCTTATTTGTCCTCTAACCAACTGATTCCCTAGTGTCAGTTTATGGTCCCTATTGCATTTAAAGTGGTCAATTTTATTCCAATTCAACCACTTTGAAATCATGCAATTGCCCAGTGGAGGTGGTAAGGGAAATTACTCTCTCACTCTTCCATGTTAAGAACAAAATATTCTCTCACATGTTATCGACACTTTCGGGGCCACTCCATATGGAGCATTTGCTTCGGTTTCAGGTGGACACCCCTGCTAGTGGGTGGTCGTCTTATGGTTCCCAGAGTTAGTTGTATTGCACGTAAATTAACAAAGACACCTGGTTAAAAAAAAAAAAAATTGAAAATAGACCATTTCTGTTGCAGTTTCTCAAACATGTTAAAAAGTCCGTTTTGGGCGGGCCAGATTTTAGGGGAGAGAGCAATCTAGCTAACTGGGCTCTGGTCTTGACATGGTTTAGTTTGATGGGCTTGAAACGTTGGGCTTCTCTTCTTGAGGAAAACATTGGGCTGCTCCATGGACATTTTTTTTTTTTTTTTTAATGTATTTCTCTCCACAGCAATACAGCATGTAGTACTACTATTTACAAATACTGTTCAACCAAATTTTTAAAGGATGAAAACTAAAATTCAGTGAAAAGGACAATATTCCAGTAAAAGTAATTTGACGTGTTGGTTGCACTGCTTGCAATTGAAGTGTTGGAATTTGTAAATACTAGTTTGAAAAGTGAACTTAATTAAGCTTGAATGAACAAGAAATATTACGTTATAGGATCACTTTAGTTGATCTAATATGCAACTCATTCCAATGATTTAACATAAGTTTTCATGATAGTAGTATGTTACTGTTATTACTAATATGTATCATCCAAACGATTCATGGACTGATTTCGCCCAAAAACTTTTTGCTTAAACTGTGATGAGAAACCACAAAAGAAAGACTCCCAGCACCATAGATGCTCACGGCTGAAGTGATTAGTCCAAGCCAATCTTACTTTTCGAGTTTTCCGTTTGTTTGTTCTTGAATGTAAAAGAAAGAATAAAGAAAAGTAGATTTGATAGGGCATTACTTGTTTTTTTTTTATCCGCAGGCATTACTTGTTCAAGGCCCTGGTTTTTAGAGAGAGAGAGAGGTCGTTGTCCTTCTGGCGCAGTGATCCCCACCGCCCAATGACTTTACCAACATATCCCTGCACTAAATGACCAAAAACAAGAAAAGGAAGAAGAAAATTTGGGATACAGACGAAATTGTGAAAAAGTAAGAAAACCCATTAAAGTAAATTAAATTCGTGTGAACAGTGCAAAAAATAGAACGAAATTACAAGTACGCCCTCATTCTGCCTCAGCATATGCGGAGAATATTCCAATCGAAGGACAAAATTAAAAAAATCAACCAAATTTGTCCAAATCGACATAAGCATTAACATCTTAATTCCTTTAGCCCAGAGGCAAGATTACTACCCAACTGGCCCTAGGGCCTAGCCCAAGAGGCCACCACCTAAAGCCTGGCCCCAAGTTAGGTTATGTAATGAGAAAATGATGGCTAATGATGTGTTTTGATAATTAATATCCGTCAATGACATTTTTAGCATTAACAAATATTCTCAGCATGTTCTTGGCGGGGTATTAATTATCAAAACATGTCCTGAGCTGTCATTTTCCCTTATGTAAATATAAGAGCAACTCCAACTAAGCTCTATAATGATCCAAACACTATAAGAAAATGTGATTTTCCCGACACTAGTTTGTTGATGTTTCTAAAAACGCCGCTAAGATGACTTTTACTGGCATTTCCAAAAGCGTTGTCTAACATATGTTCAAGACAGCTGGAACTGAAATTAAAAGATAGAAAAAGAACTTTAAAGTTTTTTGTTTTGTTTTACTACGCTTAAGAAAAGTTATTGAGTGTGAGTCATATGCCAACTTATTCCAAACATATTTAACAAGCAAATTAAGTCCAATAGTGACTTAGTTAACTCTATTTTCACTGCGATATTTGATATCCGCTATGCAGGCTCGTAGGTTGATTGGTAAAGGGTGTCAGGGTTATTTGTGTTCTATTCCTACTATTGAATTTGGTGACACTAGTTTGTCAGTGTTTCTACAAATGCTGCTAAGATGACTTTTACTAACATTTTCAAAAGCGTCGTTTAACATATGTTCAAGACAGCTAGAACTGAAAAAGATAGAAAAAGAGACCTTAATGCATCTTTTGCACTTTTTAATACACTTTCATAGAATTTTATACATTTTTCACATATTTCAATGCACTTTTAAACCTTGACGACAATCATTGAACTGTTTTTAGCATTTTCGTGATGACAAATGCTAATTGATGCCCTTGGGGCACAAGTTCAAAAGCATTAAATGAGTTAAAAAGTTTGCAAAACACCATTGGTATAACGTAGAATTCTCCAATGTAGAGATTTCTGACCTACTTGTATTAAGGGAAAATGACGACCGAGGATGTATTTTAATAATTAATACCCGCCAAGAACAAGCTAAGAACATTTGTTAATGCTGAAAATGTATTTGGTGAGTATTAATTATCAAAACACGTTTTTTGCCGCCATTTTTCCTTGTATTAATTGTAATAATACTAGATTTTTATAGTGTCAAATTTGCCCTTGCTAATTGAAAGTATATTAAATATTTATTTTCAAATGGTAAGAAATGCTGTTGGTTTTTGTTATTTTTTGCTAATGCTAATGTAGTTTGTTCTTAAAAAATTAAAGTCAAGGTATGTGCTTTCGTTATAAGGGATAAAATAAAAAAAATCTCTACAATTTTTTTTTGCTAAATGATAACGTCAAAATTATTTTTGTTCAAGTCAAAATTTTCCGGCCTCGTTCTCCCTACCTTTATTGTGGTGTTGTTGTCTAAATAATATTTTTGGACCCATTTTTTCTTCATGTTAAAGACAATTCATTCACCTTTTTTTTTTTTTGATAATTTTCGGTATCATTTACTTTTTGTAATTATTTTTAGTTTTTTATTGTAATTTTTAGGACTAACTATTCGTCTCAACAAAAAAAAATTAGGAAAGTATAAAAATGTGGATTGAAGTTAAAAATAATTTAGGTAACACGACACTAAAAACTAAAAATGTGGATCTCCAAGAATTTTTTTCTATTAACTAAAAAAATGATCTCCCTAAATTGTTTGTTCATGATTCTGTCGGTTAACAATAAAAAACAATTTTAATGGATAATGTTGATAGCGGTGAAAACCTACGTAACAATATCATAAATAATTAAATACTACAGAATAACCATAGGATAGTATTTGAAAGTTCAAACCATTCAAAATTTAAATGCTACTCATTTAAGAAAGAGAGATCATCATTAATTATACCCAAACAATTGCCCCAACGGCCCAATGTCACACACCAACGTCTCTCTCTCTCCATATGGAGGACGAACAGAGCTGAAACAAACCCTATGCGTGTTTTCCCGCCGCTGAAGACGGTGGCCAAGGCCGGAATCACGTGTTTGTACGTTACTGATTTTAATTTGGGGTGGGTTTGTTCGAGCTTGGGGACAAGGTAGGCGTTCTCGTCGACGAAGACGGTGCGGCCATGGTGGTTGAGGGCGTTCCAGAGGAGGGTTTCGTGGGTTAGCCGAAGACGAGGAAGTTGCAGTTGGGGCAGCGGCGAATGAGCAGTTGTCGTTCGTGAGGAGTAGTGGAGGAGGGCGTCGAAGATGGGTTTGGGTAAGGGGGTGCCGTAAGCGACGACCGTGGTGGTGGCTGTGGTGGTTTCTGTTTATTGGGACTCTGATTTGGTTTCTGTTTCTGGGTTGTGTTGATGGCGCGGATTTGTAAACGGCAACATCGGGTTGATAAGGGTTCTTTTCCATTTCATCATTCTCATCTTGTTGAATTCTTGATCTGAGAGAAAATCAGAGATGGGTTTTGTGAGTACTGTGATGGGTTTTTTCGAATTTGTCTTGTTGATCAAGGGACCTCGGTTCCGTCAAGAGAACTCAATTCAGTCAATTACCGCCTAAAGAAAAAACCACGCAACGTATACACTCTTCATCCAAGCCCTGTATCGTCACCAAAATAGCGCAGCACGTCAAAGGTTCCACACTCCATTCTTGTTTCTAGGGCAAGCCTGGGGATTCTCAATCGGTATCCTCTCTCTATTTCTACTTCGTGTTCTGCAATTTTCTAGGGTTTTGAATTTAGTTTCTAGTTTGGTTCCATATATACGATTTTAACGTTGGTAATTTAGTTTCTAGTCTGGTTCTTGGGAATTTAGTTTCTAGTTTGGTTCCATATATACAATTTTAACGTTGGTAATTTAGTTTCTAGTCTGGTTCTTGGGAATTTAGTTTCTAGTTTGTTTCTAGTTTGAATTCCATTCCCTATGTGTTATGGCTGACGATTCTTTGTCGGTAGAAGATAGTTTTGGATTGAATAGATGTTCTTGTTCGCCACAATGCAAATACAAATACTAATTCAGGTTCCTTTATCATTCGAATTTTTTGATTTTTTGGGGGTTTCCCTTGCTATATTACCTAACAACTTGTGCTTCGTTTGATGAATACGCAGCATATGCTGATGGAGTACTTTCAGATTCTTTCTTTCAAATTGCTAGTTTATTGGCTTGAAAAATCTGTATACTTCCTATGATTCCTTGTTAGGGGTGATTGCTAGAACCCAATTTTCATGAACTTAATATGAAGCTATTACATGAGGATATAATTAACCCTACTGTTCTTTTGGATTGAGAGATTATTGCAAGGCTCAATAATCTCGCAGGAGTGTTTGTCTCAATGATGTGCTATTGTTCTTACAATTCTCCCATATGCTTGCTTGTTCGAGTCATGTATTAGGATTGGTTCTAGCTGGGAGTGATACTGGCTTGTCATGGTTTGCTTTATGGTTTTTCCCCGTTGCATTTGGTTTGCCTAATATGAAGTCTCATCTATTTTTTGGTTTTTTTTTTCTTCAAGTTTCAAGTATATGATTGTTAAGCACATTGCTATTGTGTCATTGGGTATGGTCAATGGTGCTGTGCTTCTTCCTTTTTTGTCACCTCTCCTATTGTTATCTATTTATAGAGTATTATCTGTAGATTGTCGTGTAGTGTCAATTTTTTTATTGTTCTTCTTCCTTCTTACCGTGTTTTCTGTTGCTTTGTGGGCAAGGCAGAAGTACAGTTCAACTGTTGTAGCGTCTGTTGCTGTCCTTGAGAGAAGACGCTCGATTATTGCTCCATTTATGTGTTCCTAAGGCTGTAGGGGTGAGTAATTTCTATGGTTTCAATCGTGAGTATTAGGTGTGTTTATTGTTCTCTATTTCTTCCAATAGCTGATCGATGAACCTTTGTTCCCTATTGAATGTTCGAGCTTTCGTCCAATTTCTACCTCATTCAGGTTCGATTAGTTCTTTCCAATCTATTTGTGATGATTATTTTGAGGTATTTTTTGGGATTTTTGCAATTCGGTGCATTGTTTGTGTCATGGTTATGAAAATGGGGATCTGATTTTTCGATGTTATTTTTCCATTTCTGACCTAAATTTGTTGTTCGTTGATTTTGCTACGGGGCTGGTTTGTAATTTTGATGTATTTCTTCCTCAGTAATGTCGAAAGATCCTACTTTCTTTGAAGAAACTGATATTTCCTGTTTCATGGATTGATGATTTTTGTAATTTGGTTGGAGTTGTTGTAAGTGGTGTACACAGAATTTGTGTTTAGGAGAGGCCCAAATCACGGGTATTTATTTTCATGTTGATAGTAAGAAATATATTTTATACGTATACATTGCTATTTTAAGAAATGTTCTTCACTCAAGGGACTTGCAGGGGCCAATTCCATAGAATTTTTCTTGAAAATTAGTATAGTAGGCGATAAATTTTTTGGATTTGTGCAAGGGGCAGGCCCCACTAGCATCCCCTTGGGACCGCCCCTAGTTGCTGTGCTTTTGTTGGTTTCACCCATGTTTTGAGCAGTTAATTTTACGACCCATTGATGCTATTGTGCATTGAAAAAATGCAAATGTTAAGTGTCCGTCTTTTTCTTCCTTTTTTTGTTTTTTTGTTTTGGTCTAAAATACGCATAGACAGTATGGTTCTGTGCCTATTCTTTCACAGTATTTTTCTATTGGTAGTTTGTTGATAGTGAAAACACTGAATCGAGTTCAGGATTATTTAGGGAATGGTCTATCATTGAAGAAATCAACTTTGAGTGCATATTTCCCTATTCCATTAAATAGAAAACCAATCTTGGCAAAGAATGATGCCAGGCCCTTAATGCGGACTTGATTGGGAGTACTTTACATACTTAAGGATGTTTTCAATAAATTTATTTCGTATCCCAAAAAAATAAAGAAAACATAGTTAAGTGTGTGATGTAGTACGTTTAAGGGTATGTATGTTATTTTGAGTCTTTTGTAGGAGAGGGTCTATAAATAGGAGTCTAGAGTGCTCATTAGGTAGCTTTTGATTATTAAGAATATTGAATATATTGATTGAGACCATAGTTTCTCTTTCTACCCTTTGGGGTTTTTCCCCTTGAATGGGATTTTGCTCATTCCTTTGAATATTTGATTCCCCTTTGATATTTTGATTGCATCAGTGTGGCATTTGGTTGGAAAGTCATGTGATTTGGTTTGATAGCATTGTCTTGCTTATGTTTAAGTTGTAGGTCTTGCCTACTTTTAAGTTTTTAAAGGGTTACGTTGTTCATTTTTTAGGAGACCATATGTTAGTGTATTTTGGGACAATGAGATAACACAACAAAGTTTTGGGGTTGGTTATGTGAGTCTGTTTAGGCTCACTCAAGTCTGTCCGTCCACCCTCTATCTTGTCTTCCTTTATGCCAATAATTCATGTCTGCATCGGATTTTGCAGGTTTTTAAACGAGATTTTAGTTGCCTAATAGAACTCTCCATTTACTGTGCTACTTACCGATCTTCCCTTCTTCTTTCATTGGGGATTCCATGGTGCGGAATTGAGAATAAATTCTGAATTCACAAACTGCTTCAAATGTTATTCGCTTCTCATCCCAGGGGACTTTTAGATGTTCAGTCGGTAACGTTACGAGTTTAACGATGTCTGTCCATTGTACAAGATTATGACTCTATTTTATTCTCGAATCATTACAAAATGTCGTTTTCCAATGACTTATTAATATGAACTTTTAATTGGCAGTCTTATTGGAGTATTGTTTTGGATGCTTTGGTTAAGACAAGGGTTAAGACAAGCCAAACAATGCAACGCTTGTGGGCTCTAGCCTAATGGATACCCATAGACAAACCTCCAAACATTATATAATTATATCTTGCATGCTTTCCTTAAGTATTAGACTTGATAGACACAATAGTAGATAGTTCTGTGCAGTTTCCTTTTTGGCTTCCAATCTTATTATGTTTAACCTTGCATTTGACCAATGTTTTCCTTTATGGTTTCAAATTGTATCAGGTACTTGGAGTGAGCTCATGTATTTTTGTTGTAATGTAGGTGCTATCATGTTGTCGCTATTGACATTGATCCTCAAAAAGTGGAAATGGCATTAAGTAACGCAAAAGTCTACGGCGTGGAAGATTATGTTGATTTCATTGTTGGAGACTTTATTCAACTTGCTCCTTCTCTAACGGTATGCTTTTGCTCTCCTGGAATGAGAAAATATTGGAATTTAGAAGTAAAGGAAGTCAAGATGTTACTTATAAAAAAAAGAGTCCAGATGTTTTTATTCTTTTACCT
This sequence comes from Rhododendron kiyosumense, assembly GCA_019656275.1. Taxonomy (NCBI): domain Eukaryota; kingdom Viridiplantae; phylum Streptophyta; class Magnoliopsida; order Ericales; family Ericaceae; genus Rhododendron; species Rhododendron kiyosumense. The sequence goes on from BPLS01000713.1 coordinate 559,182, forward strand.
GGATGCATTCTAACACGGCTTTTATTATTATAGTGAAAATTTGCGGTCATCAATATTTTCAGCACTCCTGCCCCCACCCATCTCTGAAAGACACAAATGAAAAAGCTTGTACCAATGCCATGAGCTCATTTTACTGTTCGGAGCGTGGTGTTGTTTTTATGTTTCTGTATATTTAAAGTGAGTTCTTATCTCTATTTTGTGTACACACACATACAGGGATTGCTGAAGTTCTTCGATGTCGTGAGAATTTGATGGCATGACACATCTGTAACCGTGTAAAATGAAGTGTTTTGGGTGGATCCGTCTAGAAGCAGCCTGCCATAGTTTTGTTTTCCTATTACTACCTATTGATTTATCTATAGAAATCAGTTGGATAAAACAGTAAATGGTGTTCAAGAGAAATGGAAAAGAAAAAAAAAGGCAGAGGAAATGAGTGGACCATAGACATTAGTCACGTTATACATGTGACACGATTGTTTGATAACAGGTTGAGCCGTTGAGGGTTCGAAAGTCCTAAAAGTGAGCCCTCGAACACATACCTACCTTGTAAACAGAACTTTGAGCTGTGCAAAAATCTAACAAACATGGAGAAACTCAGCTTTGTCATCCCTGGGAAATGTAAAGCAGGGATGTTGTCAATCGAAGCTAAAAATTAGACCAAATTGGACTATCCTTTAACATTTAATATTACTGCTTTTCCTCCTTTTCCTTTACGTAGATAGATTTTATATTCCAGTGTTTGTTTTGTTAAGGAGACGCAGTATTTCTCTCTCCACCATGGGGAGGTCCGTCATATAAAGCAACAAACAATTTTACCCTTGATTTATTGAAGCCAAAAGATGGGTACATGCTGATGCCCATACACTATCTTCACAATGGAGCCTGAGTAAAAAGATACACTATCCTTCGTTTGTGCTGTATAGTTAGACTGTTAATAAAGGATAAATTAGGAAAGTGGAACAGAGACCAAGGGCGCTGGCGCCTTAGGAACATCTGGCATTTAGACTAAACTGATTCAAAATGAAAGAAATTAATCTTGAGGATGTACTAGGGGAAAGGCCATGCGGCAACTTATGTGGAATGATAAGATCCAATGCTTTTAGTTTATGTAGGATGAAGCCATCAGTTGGGACTTAGGAGATTGCCATATGTTTTATTAATTGAAGGGGTGTGGATTGAGAGAAAAATACGCAGACAAGACGAGTTGGGGAAGAGTTTGAGAGAGAGAGAGAGAGAGAGAGAGAGAGAGAGAGAGAGAGAGAGAGAGAGAGAGAGAGAGAGAGCAGTTAAGGACTTACGGGTATAGCTACTTTACCACTGAGTATTTGATATCTTGTTCAACAGCTGACAAAGACAAGGAATTCTTTGAAGATAAGCTATTGTCCAGTGCATTAGCTATTGATAATTTGCACGACCAGATGAAGACTTTGTCTTTGAAATTAGAGTCTTCAGGAGAAACTGTTAGAAATTGTAAGTAATTCAGGTTTTGTTGTTTCACAAGAAATTTTATATACATTTCGAAAATAAGGAAGCTGGTGAGGTGGAAGCTTATCATTTTTCAGTAGGAACCAAAGATTTCTGCTCTGTACTTCTTTAATTCACGGTTAATATGTTTTTGAGTTATGAATGTAAGCGAAAAAGAGTTGAAAGAACTCAGCATTGAGAAAGATGAGGCGGAGAAATCTTTTAGAAATGAACAGTGCAAAGCTGCCAATCTTATCAACGAAAAAGGTAAGAATCTTCATGGCCACTTGTTGTAGAGATAGTTCACAATTTACTGAAGTTTTATGTGTACGAGATTCATTGCTTCTGTTGATGGCCTGTTTCTGGATTTGTGACTTTGGCAGCTTGATGAAAGAGAAGTTTACTGTTGGAAATTAATCAATGTGGGTGTAAAAAGAACGCGATAAAGGATTCAAACTATTGCATCTTGCCTCAAGTTGGTTCAGGAGGAGAAAGACCTTGGTTCTCAGTGTGTTTAAAAATAATATGATCAACTCCACAATATGACTTTGCATGTTACACAGAGACAAATGCACTTTAAGTGGTGAATAAGGAGTTAGACAATACAATCATTTAACTGCGGAAAGGTCAAGAATTTGCAATGGTACAACATGCAGAGGAATGCCTTTAGCAGAGGAGAGAATTCAGAGGTTGGAATCTGAAGCAGAAGTGTTCTTTCTACGAAGTCTGAAATGGAATTGTTGCTTAACAAATTGGGGGGTCCATTGTTGCTTAACAAATCGGGGGGAGGGATTAAAACTTTATCAGAAAGTTCAAGATTCGAGAGTAAAATGGTAAATATATTAATCTACATGCCTTTTTTTTTTTGGTGATATGCTGATATGCTGAACAAAATTGTTGTTTTCTTTGAACCATGCAGCAAGACTCGTTATCGAAAATTTCAGCATTGGAATCTGAGAGCAAGAATCTACAGAAAAAGTCGGAGGAAGTGGAAAGATTACAAAAAGAAGTTGATAAGCACGAGCAGCATCGAGATTCACTAGAAAAGCAAATTGGCCAACTTCAAACTATTCTGGAGGAGAAGGAACAGCTTGTTCTGTGATCAAAGGACAGAGAGAAAGAGATGGAAGATCAAAAAACAGAGGTTTCCAAGATTAGAATGACTGCATACTGAAATAATTTTTACCTCTAGCTCAGTGTACTGAATAAATTTACCCTTGCAGCTTTAGGCGGCACTGGTAGATGCTGAAAGTAAACTTTTTGAAGCAAAGATGCATTAGGATTCGTTTGAAAGTAAGCAATTAGAATTGTCAAGACATTTGAAAGAACTATCTCAGAGAAATGATCAGGTGCCTCCCTTCTCCTTTTACGTTATATGATGTTTTAAAAGTGCTTGGACACGTTTCTTTTGATTAAAACTGGGAGGAGTTGTCATCAGGCCATTAATGATATCCGGAGGAAGTTTGAGGTTGAGAAACCGTTGAAAAGAAAAGGTTTGGTCATAATCCCTGTCATTTACATCATCTATTGATCATTAATAATCTTGCTGATGTGGTAGCATTCTTGACCTTCAGGCTGATAAAGCTGTTCAAGAAACGGAAAGAAATTGTGACCAAGACCAAAAGCTTGCAGAACACAAGGAGGAATCCCAACAGTATTTGATGCATATACAGGAGGAAAATGCTGCTTTGGTATGTATCCAACTGCAATGCTGGTTAACTGTAAATGGCTGATCATTATCTTATATCTACTGTTTTAGCTTTTGACAGATTCAAATAGTCTCATAGATGATTCAAGCTACAGTTAAATGGCATTATCAATCATTATACATCTTATTGTTTATGAGATTAAATATCAGAAGTTGTGTGTTGTATTTTAGAATTTCAACTTGTTCGAATGCTTCCAAAAGTCATTCTTCTTGTCACAAAATCCCTCTTTTTCTTTCTCTAATTGCCTCAAACATGTATTCCAAGAGATGGTATATAAATTCCTTCTTCCTTTTAGCATTGCTTATACCAAGTGAAGCCATGATTTTGTATATCAGAACATACATGAGCTTAGCGTTTACATATTGTCAGTTTATCACCCCTATATCAGCCAAAAAACATTAATGATTTTGACGGGACATTTTTGATGTTTTTGAGCATGGTGTTGCTCAAAAGTTGTTTCTAAGAACTGAACAAAATTTTGATGTTACATACAGAAGTTTGACTTTTGTAATATCCATTTGGTAGATCACACTTATCCAGTAGGAGAATATTACAAATGAATTGAACCTTAAATCCAACCACAGTGATGAGCTTGTTAGCGCATGTTTTTGATGATGAGATTTTTAATGAGTTACTACACAAATGAATACATGATATTGCTAAACTTGTTGTATGTAAAAGTGTGATTTAAAGGCTTTCAGGATTTCACAATTGGATCTGATGCAGTGTCCGGATCTCAAGTTCTGGATCTCACGTTTGGACCTCATCAGGTTCTGGTTCTTAGTTTTGGATCTCATGGACTTCATCAGAATTGGACCTCACCAAGTTCTGGTCCTTACTTTTGGATCTCATGGTGTCGTCCGTTTATGTAGTCCAGACTTACCTGTCTTATCTGTTTTTACTCTGTTGGATCTCACTTTTGGATCTTAAAGTGAAGTCCACTATTGAGGACCAGTTTTACATTACTCTGTTCTCACCCAACTCTATCTCTCCTACTTTTCACATGGGTCCATATCTTTTAATGTTATTTTTTGGGCTATTTAATGACTCTTAAGACTTTGTATATCATCTGAGATTTGGCGTGGACAAATCTTTTTGTTGGATTAACCTTGTTTCACAGGTACCAACCTTTAGCCGTTCAAAGTTGAAAAAGGGGAACAGAGCATTTATTTTGAGAACGTTGAAGCTGTCTTTTAGAGGATTTACCAAGATTTGCTTTTGGCTATATATCAAGAAGTCTTCTCCAGGGATTGATACTAAAAGAGATATGCACCACGTATTCAATATTCAAAAGCAGTTGTTCAAAATATTCAAGTCTGAGATTTTTACTGTAGATTGCCTTCTTCAGACGTTCAAGAGAGTTGAGCTTCCACTGTAGTATTCTTATATACTCTTTGTAGTGTTGAGCCACACTTGTATTTTTCATACAGAGCACTACACTTATTATCCCACCTTGTGAGTGAGAGAACCCAATCCACTGTGTTTTTCAATTAGGATTTTGTTCCTCTAAAAAGTGTGGGTTGCAATACACAAGGATTCCTTGAGTGGTGTATCTGGTCTGCGTGTACCAGAGAGATTTGAGCTTGTCGTGAGAAAGCTTTATTTGTGAAGGAGAGTTGGCTCTTGTGAAACCAATAGTGTTGTACGTACTGTAGACATAGTGGATACCAGTGATAGTTCAAGGGAACTTCATTGAAGAGTGGACTAAGCAGTTAGCTGAACCACTATAAAAATCTCTTGTCTCATATTCTTTTGCATAGTACTTTATTTCATTATTATTTCTAACAATTTCTATTGAAGGCAGAAAAATTAGGTTTCAACCTATTCCCCCCTTCTAGGTTGCTTTATCAGAGATAAAACGTGTTCAACTTCAAGCTGAAAATGAGTAGAGAGAGGTATATGTTGCTACTGCAGTCTTGGCTATTCCTGCCAAGATCTGAATCAATTCTCATGCCAGGCTTGGAGTTTCTAATCCAAATTTTGGTAACCTTCTCCCATGCCTGAGTTTGGAAATATTTTCCAAGTTTTGGCATGCCTCTGAGTTAGATGCTGATCCTCAAGCTGTTTTATGCCTGTGGATGTTCTTTTTGATGGTAATTCTGTGCAGGTTTGGACTATCCATGCCTGTTATGGAAC
>BPLS01000713.1:564590-606957 GCA_019656275.1 Rhododendron kiyosumense
TTTTATAGGCCAGGATGGAGCCCTCCCCAATTCCTGCTACTTCAATGCTAAAATTCAACTGGACCCTTATCATTGATTTTGCTGATGGATTGGATATTCATCACTGATTAATGCTCCTGAATTTATCTTTTGGGATCTTATATGCTTCATGCCTCCAACCACTATGTCTTTAAGCCATGTAGGATTCCTCTCAACTCCTGGATTCAAGATTCGAGAGTGAAATGGTAAATATATTAATCTACATGACTTTTTGTTTTTTGGTGATATGCTGATATGCTAAACAAAATTGTTGCTTTCTTTGAACCTTGTAGCAAGACTTGTTATTGAAAATTTCAACATTGGAATCTGAGAGCAAAGATTCTACAGAAAAACTACAGGAAGAGATACAGAAAAAGTTGGAGGAAGTGGAAAGATTACAAGAAGTTGATAAGCACGAGCAGCATCAAGATTCACTAGTGGAGAAGCAATTTGGCCAACTTCAAACTATTCTAGAGGAGAAGGAACAGCTCGTTCTGCGATCAAAGGACAGAGAGAAAGAGTTGGAAGATCAAAAAACAAAGGTTTCCAAGATTAGAATGACTGCATACTGAAATAATTTTTACCTCTAGCTCAGTGTACTGAATTAATTTACCTTTGCAGCTTCAGGCGGCACTGGTAGATGCTGAAAGTAAACTTTCTGAAGCAAAGATGGATTAGGATTCGATGCTTGAAAGTAAGCAATTAGAATTGTCTAGACATTTGAAAGAACTATCTCAGAGAAATGATCAGGTGCCTCACTTCTCCTTTTACGTTATATGATGTTTTAAAGGTGCTTGGACACGTTTCTTTTGATTAAAACTGGGAGAAGTTGTCATCAGACCATTAATGATATCCGGAGAAGTTTGAGGTTGAGAAACCATTGAGAAAGAAAAGGTTTGGTCATAATCCTTGTCATTTACATCATCTGTTGGTCGTTAATAATCTTGCTGACGTGGTAGCATTCTTGACCTTCAGGCTAATAATGCTGTTCAAGAAATGGAAAGAAATTGTGACCAAAAGCTTGCAGAACACAAGGAGGAATCCCAATAGTATTCGATGCATATACAGGAGGAACATGCTGCTTTGGTATGTATCCAACTGCAATGCTGGTTAAATGTAAATGGTCGATCAGTATCTTCTATCTACTGTTTTAGCTTTTGAAAGATTCAAATAGTCTCATAGACGATCCAAGCTACAGTTAAATGGCACTATCAATCATTGTACGTCTTATTGTTTACAAGATTAAATATCAGAAGTTTTGTGTTTGATCTTTTAGAATTTCAACTTGTTCCAATGCTTCCAAAAGTTATTTTTCTTGTCACAAAATCACTCTCAAACATGTTATTCCAAGAGATGGTATATAAATTCCTTCTTCCTTTTAGCATTGCTTATACCAAGTGAAGCCTTTTGTATATCAGAACATACATGAACTTAGTATTTACATACTGTCAGTTTATCACCCCTATATCAGCAAAAAAACATTAATGATTTTGGCGGGACATATTTGATGTATTTGAGCACGATGTTGCTCAAAAGTTGTTTCTAAGAACTTCTGAACAAAATTTTTCTGTTACGTACAGTAGTTTGACTTTCGTAATATCCATTTGGTAGATCACTTGTATCCAGTAGGAGCATAGTACAAAGGAATTGAACCTTAAATCCAACCATAGTGATGAGCTAAAACGTGTTCAACTTCAAGCTGAAAATGAGTGGAGAGAGGGTCTTGGCTATTCCTGCTAAGATCTGAATCAATTCTCATGCCAAGCTTGGAGTTCAAATCCAAATTTTGGTAACCTTCTCCTACGCCAGAGATTGGAAATGTCCTCCAAGTTTTAGCATGCCTCTGAGTCAGATGCTGATCCTCGAGCTATTTTGTGCCTGTGGATGTTCTTTTGGATGGCAATTCTGTGCTGGTTTGGACTATCCATGCCTGTTATGGAACCAATTCCCTCCCCCCCCCTCTCCATTTTTTAGGCCAAGATCGGGCCCTCCCCAATTCCTGCTACTTCAATGCTCAAATTCAAGTGGACCCTTATCATCACTGATTTTGTTGACGGATTGGATATTCATCACTGATTTAATGCTCCCGGATTTATCTTTTGGGATCTTATATGCTTCATGCCTCCAACCACTATGTCTTTAAGCCATGTAGGATTCCTCTCAACTGCTATATTGCCTACTCCTTCAAACCTTATGATGCAGTCACTCAAGGGAGTATCATATTCAATTTCTTGTTGGATGTAATCTCTTTTTCTGTTTTCTATCTTTTTGCCATATTCTGTACCCTCATTTTCCTTTTGAGGCTTGGATATGACTCTAAATACCCTTGATGTACCTTTTATCGAGTTTAAATAAAGTTTGTTGCCGATCCAATATATATAGTAAACAAATTCATTCAAATGCGTACAAATACAGTTGTATGTTTATGTGATTTGCTTTTAAGCTTGGCAGTGATGTATCCTACTAAAGTATTTACCAGCACAGGTAGCAATTAGTCAAGCCCTCGAGTTTTTGACAAATATTATAGTTTGTCTTGATTAAGCTTTCAAGAGTTACTCCCTCAGTCCCATAGTCTTGGTCCAGTATTCCATTAGAACGAAATGGAGAGATTGGTTGTCCGCAGGTTTAAATTTGTAGAGCCACATGTATGTGCTTTTGAGTGTGTACATTGAAGGTGTCTTCTAAATTCTATGCCATTTGTCCTATCTAAAGTTGAGATATTCTTAATTGTATGCTTTCCACTGAATGATCTTATGAAGTATTTCAGAGAGGATTTTCATCGAAGGCTTCTGAGCACAGACTTCAAGATGCAGGTTGATGGAATCGAGATGCTGCAAAAGGTGATTTTTCAGCTACCGCTCGGGGTTACTTGGATTTACTCTCAAGTTTGATTATGCAATTGGCATGTTTAACTTAAACTTATGCTGACTTTCCGGGCACTTCTTGATATACTTCTGAGGTGGTTTGTTCTACAGTTCTGTGAATCTAACATGTCATGCCTACTCAAGGTATAGAATTGATTAGTTTTTTTTTGGTTTTACATGTCCATTCGCATTCTATTGTAGTGATGCATGTGGTACTAAGTTTGGTTATTGTGTTTCTGGGAAAAATGATCAGGTACTCGAATTTCTTCCCGAACTTTTTGACATATTGCGGATTGAGTGGTACACATTGATTGTGTCACAAGCTGTCATTTTTCTTCCTTGTTTGGTTGAGAAAGTACTTGCAACTTTACCCAAGGCTAACTTGCTTTCAGTTTTGCTTGTTGATGCTAAATTGGTAATATAAAGTATTGTTCCTATTGTTGTGTTTTAGTTTTCATTAGCTTGGTATTTTTCTGAGCTTTAATTTCTTCTTTTGCTACAGTCTGGACACAACATTGAGAAAGTACGAGAAAAAATGCGAGAATTAGCAAAACAAGTAATTCATTCATATTCGGTAGCAAAAATTTTCCCTTATGTCTTGGAGGGTTTACGATTTAGAAACAACCGAACCCCAATTGAGAGTGTCGACCTTGTTGGATTCTTGATTGATAGCCATGGAGCAGAGGTAAATATGTTATGCTATCTGATCTTTTGTTTTTCATTGAAACATACTTTGTTTTAAATAATTCTTTTTTGTAGGTTAGTGGAAAGTTGAAATCCTTGCAGGTTGTTGCAAGCTTAACTCCAGAACAAGATGGTGATATTCAAAAAACTGCTTTAAATGCATTGGCTACTGGTTATAAGATTCTTGGTGAGTTATAGCTTTCTACAGTAGACTGATTTGGTGTTTGGTTATCTTGGATATATAGGACTGGAAGCTTTTAAATTCGAATCAAACATGGCTATTTTGCATGCTAGGGATTATTTCGTATTTCCTTATATGTTTGTTTATAGCTTTGTTATAGTTCCCTCGGAAAGAACAAAAAGTTCATACTAATTTTGGCAAGACCTGCCATTTTGTACAAGATATCCAATGACAAGTCTAACCGGGGGTGGTTTTATTCTTTTTTCGCAAGTGATGACATGGATATATTTTGGGAAGCTGATAGATGCTCAAAGGAGCATGTTAGATGATCTATAATACAAATCACAATGGTGTGGGGGCCCACATAAAATCCCTCCATAAATCTTAACCGTTGGATTTAATACACATTTTTCTGCATAAATCTCCGCCCTTTATTCAACCTTTGGCAATTGGCATTTTGGTAAATACTTTACATTTTCTAGAATAAATGGTACCAGGCATGATTTTTTCAGTTTTTCTTCAATTTTGGTAATGATTTAATGAATTCTAAATGCAGTTTTGTTAAGGATTGCCATTGAATGCTATGAATTTTTGGTAATGAATGCTGGTAAAACAGAGCACTTACGGAAAGTCTCTCTCACAAAGAATTTTTCAATTTTCAAAGTATGGTCTCTCTCATCTCCCTCAACCCTCCTCCCTCCCAATGGCAGGTAGCCCCCACTCCCCTAACGTCTACATCGAGTAGGAGGAGTCGTCCAACGGCAATGCCGACCACGTCGACGCCATCAAGGAGTATCGGGCCAAGATCGAGTCCAAGCTCATACCAACCGCCACCTCCGGCCACTCCAAGGTGTTTTAATACACAAAACTGAAGGCACGTCTCTCTCTCTCTCTCACACACACACGATCTCCCTCTCTCTCTTTGATCTCTCCCATCTTCTAATCTTTGTTCTTGCTTTACGATTTTTGAGCCAAACATCAATTTTCTATTTATTGTTTTTGGGATTTGATTCGATTTCTTACCCAATGAAGTCAATTGGGACACCACAAATCAAAGGGGACACTACCAACCGAAGTTGCCATTGAATCTGTAGGTAATCGGAATTTTTAACTTCGAATCTATCCAATCCTGTCTTCTGAATAGGCTTTATTCACTTGGCTCTAATCTTGTCTTTGCATGTATGTCGTCCTATTTGTTTTTTATTTTAGTGCTTCAATCAAATGGGGAATGGGGTTTCTGTGTTGAATGATCTAATTCTGTCTTTGCTTGTAGATTTGAAATCACCGGGATTCTAGGTTCTTGATCTTTCATGCACGTAAGGTGTTCACCAATCTCACCCTCTGTTTTAGTTTTTTCCCCTTTATCAAGAACATTTGATTGTGGCCATTGTTTCAGTCATTGAACATGAAAGATATATGTTCTGAAATCGTGCTATGTTGTTTGGTAATGGGTGTCTCCGTCATATTTGTTTTTAGATGATGGTGTTTTCTTCTCTTTCAGTATTTAGAGAAAATCAAACTTGGAATACAAAACTGAATTTTATCAATGCACACTGGGAAAATGTAATTGAAATTTGGTGGACTCTCTTCAAGCTTAGTGAGGGAAAAAAAATATTGGGAAAGAGAATACTACCTTTGTCTCCTCCCTCTCCTCTCCTCCCTTCCCTCTGAAAATCAAATGATGTTAATAGTGGAAAGAGAACACTATTTTTATCCCCCTTCATGCAAAAGTAATTTTCATAGTTGCATTGTTTTTGGAGATGAGTTAGGAGGGTTTAAAATTAACCGGTGGCATTGTTCGTGCTTATCTATTGTTTGGTTAAGTGCTTATGTTGGATATGGGTGGGTCTCTTATATTGATTGGTCTCTTATATTGATTTTCAAGGAATGATCATGTGACTATGTGTTGTCTTTCTCCATTCCATTCCAGATCTGCATTTTGTGTTCCCGAAACTAGAGGCTGACCAATAGTGAAGTAGTCGTTGTCTGACCAATAGGCTCGGACATCGATCGGCCATAGAACCAGTTTTGATGAGTGATAGGTCGCCCCAAGTTCTATTTGCCCTTGCCAGCCCGGCCAGTTTGACATCTCTAGCGCCCCTATTGTTCTGACAAGCATGACTTGGGCTTCAGTTGTTTCGAAGTTCCAACTTTTTGTTACAAAAATCATGTTATTTATATCATTTGTTTGATGTATATGTACTGTTATATAGCTTAGTTTGTGGTGTCAATTGAGTTGTGCAGATTGTTATCCTTCTTCTTTTTTTTTTTTTTTTGCAGAAAATGCTACCTCTTAGAAAGTTGGGCTATCTAGTTACTACTGCTGCTGCTTCCAGATCTGCTCCTTCTTCAGTCTTTTCTTGTAGTATCAAAATTTCTCAGGTTCCAGAATTCCAGTTTTTGGGTAATGGGACTCGGAGGTGCATACATCGATTCATAGTTGTTGGCTCTTCACTGACCAAGCTAATTACACAAAGTACCATTTTGATTTGCCGGCCTGATGGGCTCAGCAATCCCTTACGATCTTTTTCGAGTATCGCTGGAACCATCCTGGTTCAGGCTAGAGATGTAGGTAGAGTATCTATGGAGCTAGAAAATGCAGTCGAAGAACATAGATTTGATGATGCATGGAAGTTGCACGAGCAACACATGCTAATGGAAGGGTTCCCTAGAAAATCCCTTGTGAACAAGTTTCTAACGGCTTTTGCCAAAAGCCCAGACTTGTGGTGGCTTGAGAAGGCATATGGTTTAGTGGAACAGGCTATTGAAGAGGGGAAACAGAACTTGTTAGAGAAGGAGACACTTATTTATCTTGCGTTTTGTCTTGCAAGATGTGGATTAGTTGTTCCTGGATCAACTGTTCTGAGGAAGTTGGTAGAAATGGAACAATTTCCCCCGGTGAGCGCTTGGTCAGCTATCTTGGCTCACATGTCGCAAACTGCTCCTGGTGCTTACCTTGCTGCTTAGTTGGTTGCTGAGATAGGCTACTTGATCCAAGACGGGAGGGTGGATCCGCGGAAGAAGATAAATGCTCCTTTGATTGCCATGAAGCTCAACACAACTGCGTTTAACATTGCTTTGGCAGGTTGTCTTCTGTTCCATACTACCAGGAAAGCAGAGCAACTTCTTGACATGATGCCTCGTATTGGTGTCAAGGTCGAGACTACTTTATTGGTAATTATGGCCCATATTTATGAAAGAAATGGACAAAGAGAAGAGCTCAAGAAGCTTAAAAGACACATAGATGAAGCTCCTGACCTAAGTGATGTTCAGTTTTGTCAGTTCTATAATTGCTTGCTTACATGCCATCTGAACTTTGGGGATCTAGAAGCTGCATCTTGCATGGTCTTGGAAATGCTCCGGAAGGCAAAGGAAGCACAAAATTCTCTTGCTGCTGCTACAATGGTCTTTGAAGCTTCTGGAAGTGGCAATCAATCCCCTCCTGAACAGGTTTTGAGCCTCAGAAAATTAGACGATTTAGATAATGGCAAACAGCATCAACGCCATTCAATATGTTTTGAAGATTTCTACCGAAACCTTAATTTTTCAAAACTTGAGGCTGAGGCCAAAGAGTTACTTGGTATTCTACTGGTGAAGCTGCAGAGGCAAGTGGATCTGATCATAATGGAATGTGGTATTCTGCAGCCAACTGAAAGAATCTATGTAAAGTTGGTCAAGGGTTTCCTGGAAGCTGGCAAAACGAAGGATTTGGCTGAGTTTCTAATTAAGGCTGAGAAAGAGGACTCCCCTGCTTCCACTGACGATTCAGTCTTGGTTCATGTTATCAATTCGTGCATTTTACTTGGATGGTTTGACCAGGCTCATGACCTTCTTGATGAAATGCGCTTGGCTGGTGTTAAAACTGGATCTGCTGTGTATGCTTCCCTTGTGAAAGCATATTGTAAAGAAAATAGAGCAGGGGAGGTGGCATCACTCTTATGGGATGCTCGCAAGGCTGGGATCCAATTAGATTCAAGCTGTTACGAGGTACTGATTCAGTCCAGGGTGCTTCAGGATGATAATCAGGGGGCCCTTAAATCTGTTTAAAGAGATGAAAGAAGCCAAAATACCAAGATCAGGCCATCAAGAATTTGAGATGCTGGTGAAGGGATGTGCAGACAAGGGTGAAGCAGGTTTGATGGGAAAGCTTTTGCAGGAAATTAAAGAAGGCCAGAGATTAGATTCAGGAGTTCATGATTGGAACCATGTTATCCATTTCTTCTGTAAGAAAAGACTGATGCAAGACGCTAAGAAGGCTCTTAAAAAGATGAGGAGCTTGGGACATCTCCCAAATGCTCAAACTTTCCATTCTATGGTCACCGGGTATGCTGCTATAGGGGGGAAATATACAGAAGTAACTGAACTGTGGGGTGAGATGAAGTCATTTGGTTCTGCGACTGCAATGAAGTTTGATCTGGAACTGTTGGATTCTGTACTTTACACATTTGTGAGGGATGGATTCTTCAGTCGAGCAAATGAAGTTGGGGAGATGATGGAGAGACAGAGCATGTTCATTGACAAATACAAATACCGCACCCTCTTCTTGAAATACCACAAGACACTCTACAAGGGAAAAGCTCCAAAAGTTCAGTTGGAAGCTCAACTGAAAAAGAGAGAAGCAGGATTGACCTTAAAGAAATGGGTTGGCTTTTGTTGAAGAAGATTTAGTCTATGTGTGCCCTTAGAAGCGGTTAGTTCATGGACCTTGAAAGCTGTGAAGATTCTTGAAGGTATGTCAACAATGCTGTCAAATTTCAGTGCAGTGATGTTTATAAGTTTTTAACTTAAGGAGAAGCAAAAAAGATATCTTTCGGTTTGTGCTTGAAGGTTTCCATTTCTAGTACTTGCTCATCTTAAGATTACTACTTCTACTTTGTAGTTCCCAAGTCTTTAATTTTCAGGTGTTAATAATAGTTGCAAAGATAAAGGTAAGACTAGGATGATTGGTGGAAAGAGAGAGTAGGTTGGACGAGTACTGCACGTGAAAGAAGGAAAGAGGTTGACCGTTGACCCCCTCCAGAATAGAGATTTGAGTAAGGAAGAAAGAAAGCATCCAAAAAGCTAGCTTGGTCAAGTGCTTTTAGTCCTTTCCTTGAGCGAAAGAGTCTCATCATACTTTTTTCTATTCGATTTCTATCTTATCTTGTCTTTCACTATTGATCTTCCTTGAATGTGGTGGTGAAGCATACCGAGCCTTCTCCTTTGTAGCCTTGAACTCACTCGCTCGATTGCAGCGACAGGTTAACTTAACTAGAGGATATTAATTGTGTCATCCACTCACAAAATTGTGTTGTTCTTGTCTAAAAAATTGCCATGGAGCAACCCCCTAATCTGCTCTGATGTTTCCACCCATATTCTAGCATTTGTAGCTTCACACATTCTTTGGTGCCAAGAATCTGTGTTTCACGCTTTATTTGATGTTAAGGTTTGGAGTGGACAAAAAGTACAAGTTCTTGAAATGGTAGGTCTCTTTCCTTAGTAATGCAGTGATGAATCAAGCATCTTGACACAAACGGCTTTCTTCTCCATGGCTGGAAATGGATCCTCTATTTTCCTATAACTCAAGTAGTTTACAGAGACGGATAGGAAGGAACTGTGGCAGGAGTAGGTGGAGAAGTGGACTAGGGGGATTTTATGTCAAGAGAGGAAGAGAAGGTAGAAAGGAGACACCTGTTGGCGTCATTGCCACCAGGCACTTGGCAACCATCTTAAGAGCTTTGCACAAATTAAATGTTGTAGGTGCTAATTCGCCAAATGAAGAAATGATTCCAAAAGACGAACAACATCCGCATTTAAGAACTGAGATTTTCCCAACCTGCTATTGGCGTTACCCAAAGACGTGTATCCTAATGGCAAACATTAAAGTTTGTGCATGTGTAATGCCATGCTAAGGTGACAGTAATGTTGCATTTTCCATCTATACTACAAGGGAGCAACGTGTGGGTCCCCCCACAAACACATTTTATTAGAAGGGCTGAGCCTGAGATTAGTTTGATCCAACAGCTGACTTGCATTGGTTTATGTCTAAATCAGTTTTTGTCTTCGCTGTATTACTTTAAGTCTCTAAGGTATATGATTACTTTTTTTTATTTCCTTATTAAGACTATTGATTAGACTTGCTCTGAATTGTTTGAATTAATACTGGTTGTTACTTAGTCTTAGCGTTGGAATTTTCATCTTTAGCTATACTGGTTTGTTTATTTTAACTTTTGTATGTTCTTAGTAGACATGTATGCCTCAAAATATGTGCTAAAATCACAGGGGTGAAGATTTTTTCAGAAAATTATTAGTTCTTCATGTTCTTTGGTTTCTAGAATTACTAGGCTTACATCCTATTAGTTGTTTGTCACAATGATTGTGTTGATGTGTTCGCATCCAGTTAGTTCCTTTAATTTTCCTTTGAACTGGTTTCTTATAGGGAATACTAAAATCACTAACCAAGAAAATGAATAATTGTAATTGAAAAAAGGAAACCTTGGAGTAATATTTGGAAGCTTTATTGAGTTCTATGCTACCCATTTGCCTGCTGCTTCATTTGTTAATTTTGGATGGTTCAAATGTTGGTTATTTGGTGAAGGTTCGGTTGCTTTGTTACGTGTCTTTAACCAAAGAAACCGTGTCTAGGTTCTTTTCAAACTAACATCCAGTGGAATAATGAGGTTGGTTTCCCCCTTTATTTAACCTTTCAAAACAACCAGCAAATACCTTCAATACAACCCTTATGTTCGATCTGAATCACATCTGAGCTCCATAATTGAACAAGTACATGACATTTTTTTGTAAATACACAGTTTATTTGATAATATGTTTTTGTGCGTTTGCATTTTTCTATTTTCCACACCATTATAGGCACATATACGGTCACAGACACGGCTGGGGACACAGATACAAATACAGGATGCGACCATTCTCAATAAATGGGGATACAGATATGGCAGGGGACACAGACATGACAATTTATCATGTTATTAATGTATGAAAAAGAGTGTTAGATGAATGACTCATTGCGTACATTTACGACTTACTTATTTTCTTTATTTTCGCCACATTTAAAATTTTTTTTTTGGTAAGTAATTTTATTTCACCAAAAACACAGTAACTACAAAAACAATGGGGCATCCGCCTGAACAACAATACAAGGAACAACAAGACTACACAAGTCAGCCATTATTGATCCTAAAAACTCTAGAGTTAAGTAACCAATCATCACAAATTTTCCTATTAAGGCAAGAAAACTTGACAGAATTGAAAGAACAAAGCTTGGCTCTAATCGCATCAAGAATTGCTGCAGCAAGGCCATCTACATCCCTACTCTTGTTCTGAAATATCCTCATGTTACGCTGACCCCACAGGCCCACAGGAAGTAAGAAGTTGCTGCCAAAGATAACTTGTATACAGTAACTACAAAAACTTTTACCTTTCCTTTGAGCACTAGCCCAAACAAGCTCCTGATTCAAAGGAAGAGGCCGTCTGGAAATGTTATTTTTACGCAAAGCACAGCTCCATATCATTGCAGAAAATTTGCAATCAAAAAACAAATGGGCATGAGACTCTTCACAAGCCATACACAACACACCTACTGGATAAATGGATGTCCCCCATTTGGCTATTCTATCCTTGGTGGAAAGGCGCTCCAAGATTACAAGCCAAAGAATAAAGCTCCACTGAGGCACATTCTGGCTAAACCATACTAACAAATGCCAGTGTTTAAAAGAATACCTATGTATGCATGCCTCCCATGCTGTCTTGACAGAGTAGCAGCCATCTAGAGAAAGAGTTCATATTACTTTATCCTTAGTTGATGGATTAGGAAGAAAATTTGCAGGAGTGTGACGCATAACCGGCATCATAGCTCGACTCCTGTCACTCCTCTGTCTTGGCCATCGCCAATTCCCCTGAACAATAATGGAGGATACTTTAGCCCTCAAAGCCCTGCCCCTATTTGGAACAATGGAATCACCGAACTGCTTGTACAATGCACCAAGGGGGTGCCAATTATCAGTCCACAGAAATGCATCTTCTCCATCCCCAATGCAATACCTGATCCAGCCTTGGCAAATATCCCTTAATTTGAGAAGTTTCTTTATTGCCCATGATGCATCATTCGGTATAGGAATCCCCAGAGACTGTGCACTTTCAGAACATACATATGCACCCACTTTACCCATAGCGAATCAACTTTAAAACTCAAAGCGCTAAGGTGCGTAATATTGGAAGCCTTATTCCATTCTTTAAGGGACCTAAACCCCAGCCCACCTTCATTCTTTGGAACACAAAGATGCATCCAACTGACTTTAGCACCCGTATGCTTCATGTCAAGATCAGACCATAAGAAAGCCCCCAGCACTCCCTCAATCTCCTTAAGGACAATACAATCAGCAGAGGTAAGCCTTGAGCTGATTAAAGGCACCCCTAAATACTGCACAGGAAGATGACCCTCTGAAATACCCATTAGATCGATAAGAGACAGCTTAAGAGCAGTAGGCACACCAGAAAAGTAAAAGGCACTCTTCATCATATTGGGCTGCAAACCAGAATAGCTATGAAACTCCTTGAAGGTATTCATAATGATTCTCAGAGATTCTTCATGAGCACCACAAAAAGCAATTAGATCATCTGCAAACATGGCATGGGAGATCCCTAACTCTTGCCATCTTGGATGGAATCTAAAATTACCATTCTCAATGTTAAACTGCGGCAGAGAGGAAAAAACTCCCATGATAAGTAAGAAAAGGTAGGGGGGGATGGGACCCCCCTGCCTTAGGCCTCTAGCTCCTGGAAAGTACTCCCTCCGTGGCTCCGTCCCAATTTCTTGGCCCATGATTCCATTTTTTGTTGTCCCAAAATATTTGTCCATTTGGGCTTTTCAATGGGTGTCAGTGAGTTGATTTCCTATTTTGCCCTTTCCCTCCAAGACACAATCAACATTTAAAAACAAAGCATTCAAACTGCAGGTAGACGTGGCAGGTACGGCAGAGTTTCGTATGGATTCCCTGAACATTCAAAAGCTTGCTTTTGAATTTTTAGCCTCGATTAAAGAAGAAAAAGGAAGGGGCGGAATCTGTAACTTGGGTTTTTTTTAAAAAATTTTTTTAATGCAAAATCTGTAATTTCTTCCTTTCTTACATTTTTTCTCTGTGCTTTGTTTTCTTTTTGTCCTTTCAACTGACCTTTCTTTCTCCTTTTTGTGATGGCTCAAATTGTTTGATTTCTCAAGTTCACTTTTATCCTACCAAGGAAGGGGCCATATCAATGTGGTAAAATAGGTGGAAAGACATGTCTGATTAAAATTGGTCGAAAGATGAAGAGTTGGTTGAGTTCAAAAAAGATGAATGATTATGAAAAAATGGTGGACGATCCCTCAACTTATTTCCATATTCTTCCGAAATTGATTTGTACAGATAATTCTGGAACAGTTATGTGATTCTGAAGGTCACACTCTCTCTTTCTCACACTCACAAGCATGGATGCACTGTTTAAATGAATCAATTCATGTGGTAAATGGGTGAAATCCCTTGGTTTGAGCATCTAAATTGGTTTTTTGTTTAGATTTTAGTGATTTATTTGTGTCAATTATTCCTAATCTTAATTTTCTATTTCATGTTTTTCTATATTCCTAATCTTAATTGGTTGGTTGTGATCGATCTTTAGTTTTGGTTCCTCCTTTCATGTAGAATTTAAAATTGGAGCAAACTAGGTCGTGTGTTATTTGTTCAAGTTCTAGCATTACCATGACTAGCAAAGTGGTCTGTGTGTTATTTGTTTCGTTACTTACATCTTCATTATATTATAGGGAACTTAAATTCTCGAGGTTGGTGATGAGGATATGACACATACTGTGGGGTTTTCAGAAACTACTGGTGTTACTATAAGGTATAATGAAACTCTTCAGTTGCAAAAGTTTGTTTTTAGTTGATCACTGAAACTTGTTTGGGCATGATGACATGATATACTCCTATTTTTTTGTTGGGCTTCTCTTTAAGAGTTTGAATGTAAATGATCCTTGAAATAGTGAGGGAATATTTGAGTTATTTGTTTTGTTTGTACTATCTTTTACTTTATTTCATTGGTTTCCACTACTTTGAAGTCTAACATCTATAAGTGAGTATTCTTACACTCGCCCTTACTGTATCAGCCCCTAAAATGAATGCTATCAATGAGAGAGAAAGTCCTCCTCCTCTCTTGGATTCCCCCGAGTTTGTAACCATGGCTGAAGGTACTATATCTTTTGCGGATGGATTAGGGATCAAAGCTGTTGATTCTAATGAAATACTTAGGAAGAACAGTGGTCCTTCACCCACACAACCAAATCATCCAGAACACGTCCAACAACCAAATCATCCAGAACACGTCCAACTGAATCTCAGTTCGTCGTCCCCACTTGGAGTTGAGACTATAGCACGAGATCAAGAAAGAAGCTCTATCCCATATGTTGATTTCTCTACTCCATCCAAAAACTCTCCTTGCAAACTACTGGAGTTATGTCCCATTGCTCCAAATCCCAGTAATCCTAACTCTTCATTACCGGAAAACCCTAAAACCCAATTAATACCACAATCTTCGGTCTATGGTGTACATAGCCCCAAGTCCCAGCAAGGAAGTTACAAGAAGTCTTTTGACAGGTGAGTAATCGGCTGGAGTTTGATGAGCGAATTTCATGAATTGTAGGAATTCTTCAAGTTGAGATGCAACAATTTGGAGTCAAAATAAACTACTCAGCCCTAGAAGATAAGTTGAAGCAATTAAATGAGTATCATGAGTCCTCATCCGCCGTGAACGGTGCAGATCAAACCCTAAATGTGGGTTTCACCCAGTGTTCTAAATGGCGGCCGCTTAGGCCACCTAGGTGCTTGAAGGTGCCTTGCCGCCACGCCAATAGCCATTGAAATTTTTGATTTGGCGCCCAAGGAGGTTTGGTGGTGTTTGGAGGCCTTGGCGCCGCCGGCAGCGTCTTTGGAGGCCTTTGACGGCCTAAAAAAAATATATATATAAAAAATAATACGATGGAGGTGAGCGAAGCCCTACTACTTATTGTCTTATTCAACTTATTTTCTAGTTGCTACTACTTAATTCATTTGGGTTTGTACTTTGAAGTTTGAACTTGCATTATGGATACATGGAATATAGTTTGATTGGATAAAGGTTTGTTATTAAAAAAAAAAAATTCACCAAATTGCTTGGCGCCGCCTAGGCGGCTTGGCACTTGGAGGTGGGTCTCCGCCCGACTACTGCCAAGCGCCATTTAGAACATTGGTTTCACCTCCATGCTCGTCCCAAAAGAGAGCTCGGAAATCCTGAAGGGGGGTTTCTCTAATGCAGCTCAAAACCCAAATTGAGGGTTCTTGGAAGCCAACGGAGTGTACTGCCAAAAATACAAGGGATTCTTCTCTTGGATCTCATCCAGTAAAGGATCGGCCTAGCACCTTTGTGATTCCTTCTCGGATAAGGTGTTGTCAAACCCCACAAGGGAAACCCAGAAATTGGGCATCTCTTCTCCAATCTCAAGGCCCTGCGCATGAATTGAAACTTGAATTTTTCCCAGATTTGCACAAAGGGAAACATGCGGCTGTTGAAATTGATGAGGAATTGGAACAACTATCTCGTGGGGTATTTGAAATACCGTATTTCCTTAACGGTAAGATGCCCTACAAACTTCTTAATCACACTGCTTATGAACACTGGAGAGACAAGGGTCTCGGTTAAACCTGATGTGTCAGGGTTTACCCTTTTCAATTTCTCGATGAAACCTCTAAGCGTGCTGTTCTTGAAAACGGACCATATTTCTTTTTGTGGAAATTTTTAGTCCTTAAAAACTGGCATAGAATGATGAAACCTGCGAAAGAATAACCTTCAAAAATTCCAGCGTGGGTCAAAATTCATGATTTACCTTTTGAGCTATAGAATAAGGAATGTCTGAGTAGGATTGCTAGCACTATAGGCCGCCCCATTCACGTAGATCAAGCTACAGCAAAAAAATCAAAATCCTCTAGTGCTCGAATATGCATTGAGATTGATGCCAATCTTGAACTTTCGAAGGATGTTGCCATTACAGTCACTGGAGAAACTGTTGTGGTTAGTGTAGAATACCAAGTCCTTCCACCAATTTGTGAGTAAGGTGTTTGGGCATACTTCCCATCAATGCTCCAAGTCATTAGTGGCTAAACCTAAACCAGTGGTGACTGAGGTATGGCAGCAGGTTGGGAAAGGCAAAAAACAAAGCTGTTCCAATTCCTAATATTGTGGAAGCTTCATCTGTTAACCAAGAAGGGGAGTTAACTGAGCACTCTTTGGTTGGGGGTCCTTCTGCTATAACCTCTATAGGTTTCTCTAAAGCTTCAGTGAATGACATTATAATTACAAACGTTGAGAAGGCTGGTAGCCTATTGTGTACCCTTCCAGTGATCCAGGAGACCCTTCCTTGTTACTTATCAAAAAAAAAAAAAAACTCTATGGTGGAGGCAGCTAGTGATGTGGTTAATGAAAGGGATCATTCTGATGATTCACCATTTACTCCAGTCTTGTCTAAAAAAGCTGCTAAGAAGGCAGCCAAAGCTGCAAAAATCAAGAACCTCTCAAGGTCCAAAGGGAAGTCCTAGTTCTTTTACGTTTCAGTTAATAAATAGTTTTATATTATCTGCTATTTCTTTGTCTATTTCTATTAATTTTATGCCTAGTTCTGCTTTAAGCTTTGGGTTTTGGAATATCCGTGGGTTGAACGATCCAATCAAACAAAAGGAAGCAAATTTTTTTTTGTTAACAATAATAAGTTGTCCTTAGTAGGACTCATCAAACACAAAATTAAAGAACCTAGAGCAGAGAGGATTGTCAAATACATATGTCCTAACTGGCACTTCACTCACAACTACACTCATGCTCTAATAGGGAGAATTTTGGTTTGTTGTAACCCCCAAGACATCTCTGTTAAGGTTTTTGACTTGAATAGCCAGTAGATCCACAGTCATGCTGATGATCATGTCTTCTTGGCCACTTTTGTCCATGGCTCTAATAACTACCTTTTTTTGAAAGGCGAATCGGGCAGGATCGTTGGAGTAGCCTTCAAAATCACAAATGCTCTGCTCCTTGGAATGTTCTTGGTGATTTCAATGCCCTTAGACGGCCCGATGAAAAGTATGGTGGACTAACTCATTGGCCCCCATACATGAATGACTTTAATGATTATCTTTACTCTATTGAATTGGAGGACCTTAGGTACTCTGGTTGCTTCTTCACTTGGGCAAATAACAAGATGCTACCAACTCCGTGTCCTCCAAGATTGACAGAATCCTTGTCAATGAGGAGTGGATCAAAACATTCAGCTGCTCTTCTGCTTATTTTCATACCCCTGGAATATCTAATCACTCCCCTGGTGTAGTTTTCCTAACTCCCTCTCCTCGACCTGCTCCTAAACCT
Source organism: Rhododendron kiyosumense (assembly GCA_019656275.1). Lineage (NCBI taxonomy): Eukaryota > Viridiplantae > Streptophyta > Magnoliopsida > Ericales > Ericaceae > Rhododendron > Rhododendron kiyosumense. Next base: position 581,748 of record BPLS01000713.1, read on the forward strand.
GTCAAATTTTTTGATTTCTTGGCTGATCATCCTCTGTTCATCTCAACAACTCAGAAAGTGTGGAGGAAAATCATCATTGGAAATCACATGTATTGCGTTTGTGAAAAGCTTAAACTACTTCAAAAGGAGTTCAAGAATCTTAACTCCCATGAATTTAGTGCCATTTCTAGCAGAGTTCAAGAATCCAAACTTCATCTTGAGTCCATTCAAAAAGATCTAAGTATTAACCCTGATAATCCTATCTACCAGACCAAGGAAAGAGAGTTGTACAAACAATTTCTTGTCCTTGCTAGGGCTGAGGAAAGTTTTGCAAGGCAAAAGTCGAGGATTCAATGGCTCAAACTTGGGTGATCAATGCACTTCTTTTTTAAATCTGTTAGTAATAATAGAAACAGGAGCAAGATCGCCAGTCTTGTTCTGGATGATGGTTCCACCGCTCAGGATATAGATGTGATCAAATCCTCTTTTGTTATTTACTACTCCAATCTCTTTGGTACATCGCACAATCCAGAAAATGTAAACCAATCAAGAATTGGACATCTTATTACTAAAAGACTCTTTGAATGAGAGTTCCAATATGGTTGCTAAGGTCACGGACAGTGAAATTAAGAACACTTTCTGGTCTCTTAATTCTCAAAAGGCTCCTGGTCCTGATGGGTATAATGCAGGTTTTTTTTTTAAGAAGGCTTGGCCTATAGTTGGGCATGAAGTAACTGCTGCAGTTAGAGCCTTTTTTTTTAGATCAGGACAACTTTTGAGAAAGTCAAACTCCACTCTAATAGCACTTGTTCCTAAGATTCCTAATCCTTCCAAGGTTAGTGATTTTAGGCCAATCTCTTGCTGCAATACCATATACAAATGCATTGCTAAAATCCTAGCTAAGAAAATCCAATCTGCTCTTCCCCTCCTTATAGATCCGGTTCAATCTGGATTTGTCAAAGGGAGGAGAATAGCAGACAACATTTTTATCACTCAGGAGCTGATGAGAGGCTACCATAAATCCTCTCCCTCACCTAGATGTGCAATGAAGGTGGATATCATGAAATCTTATGACAATGTTAGATGGGAGTTTCTATGGGCTGTTCTTACTGCAATGAATTTTCACCCCAAAATGAATATGTGGATCCAGGCTTGTGTCACTACTGCAAACTATTCCGTTAGTATCACTTGTGAAGTCACTGGCTTTATTCATGGTCCGAAAGGTCTTAGGCTGGGAGACCCTTCCTACCTATTTGTAATTGTTATGGAAGTCTTGACCAGTCTCCTGAAGGAGAAATCTACATTCCCCGACTTTCATTTTCATTGGAGGTGTGAGCAAAACAAACTGATTAATCTTTGTTATGCTGATGATCTCATGATATTTTGTAAGGGGGATACCAGCTCTATTAAGCACATACAGAGTGCTTTGAATGAATTTGAAGCTTTATTCGGTTTATCCCCCAGTCTAGGCAAAAGCAACATGTTCTTCTCTAGTGTTCAACCTAGCACCAGATTAGTAATTTTGAATCTTCTTGGATTCAAGGATGGTAATTTACCTATGAGATACTTGGGGTTCCAATTCTTTCCACTAAATTAAATCACACTGATTGTAAGAGCATGGTGGATAAGAATAAGATCACTGTCAGAACCAAATCTTGGACAAACAGGGATCTTACTTATGCTGGTAGGGTCCAACTAATTACAAATGTCCTCTTTTCCATGCAAACATATTGGTCTTCATTGTTTATCCTTCCCAAAAAGGTAATCAAGGATATTGAGTCCATTCTCAGAACCTTCCCGTGGTCTGGTCCTGACCTCAAAAAATCAGGTGCTAAAGCCAACAATGAAGGTGGTTTAGGTTTTAAATCATTACAAATCTGGAATAAAGCTGCTATTGCCAAGCATATCTGGTTTCTCATCTCAGGTGGTGAACAATCCATGTGGTGTCAATGGATTAAGTCCTATTTACTCAAGGGTAGGAACTTTTGGAGTGTTAAAATGCCCAGTATCCCGTCCTGGGTTTGGAGGAAACTCCTGAATCTTAGACCTATTGTCCAGCCCTTCATCAAGTACATTGTTGGGAATGGGCAGTCCACTTCACTTTGGTATGACAATTGGCACCCTCTCCGTCCTCTCATCCAAAAATATGGCTCTAGGATTACTTATGACTATGGTTACCCCAATGACTACTGTGTCGCATATCATTCATGACTCTACATGGAACTTCCTCATCACTCAAACACTGGAACTTAATGAGATTAGGAATAATCTTCCTCCTCTTGACTTCCAATCTAAAGAAAGTTGATCAATGCAAATGGTCCCTTACTCCCTCTGGACATTTTACTGTATCATCTATTTGGGATGCACTTAGAGTTCACTATCCTACTGTCCCCCTGGAACAAGTTGGTATGGTTTCCTGCTCATGTGCCAAAACGCAGTGTTATCTCTTGGCTAGCTATTCTTAATAGACTTTACACTGAAGATAGACTTGTACTTTTTGGAATGAAGTCTATTTCTTGTTGTAGTCTTAGTCCTGATAATGTGAGTCATGACCATTTGTTTTTTAATTGCTCTTATTCCACCCAAGTTTGGAATGCCATTATAACCAAGTTGAATGAAACATGGTCCCCTTGGACTTAAGCTAATTCGAATGACCTTCTATCTGCAGTTAAGGGCAAATCTCTGAGATCCACCACAATTAAGTTAGCTTTCACTGTCACTGTTTATTATATTTGGATGGAAAGGAATCTGCAAAAATTCCAAAACATAACTTGTTCTGTTGCTGTAATTGTGCATAAGATTTGTTTGGTCATGAAGTCCAGATTGTTATTCTTGGGTAAACTTCCCCAAGGTTCTTAAGCTGGTTGTTTTGTCAATGAATGGGGTCTCACATAACTTTATAATATCAGGTAGCTGGCTCTTTCATGCTGTTTCAGATTGCCATTATTAGGTTGCTGGCTCATTGGTTTGTGTTGCTATTACTTCTATATAGCAGATTGTAGAGGTGCACGTATAGAGTTATGGGCTGTAAATCTGCCATGCCAAGGGCTAAAGCTGTGAGTTGGTTTGGTATTACTCCTATTTTAAAAGAAGGCAACTAGAATGAATAAGGTGTTGTGGAGCGTGTATGCCGTATCGCTTGGTGTGGAGGTGGGCATGTCATAGGTTGTGTATGTCAAGAGGAGTCCATTCCTTGGTTTTGCACAAGAGATGTTTTCGGTTACTACTACTATATAGCAGGTATATATCTTTGTAAACTTGAGAAGGAATTGGAAACCCAGAAACTAGGGTTATTTTCTCATAGAATAAACTGATTACAACGTGAGATAGTTATACAACACATTAGACTAATTACACTATGGTCCTAGAGAATGAACTAGTTACACAATAGAATGACTAATAAACTAATTACAAATAAACCCATAATCTAACACTCCCCCTCAAGTTGGCGCGAAGATATCAATTACGCCCAACTTGAACACAATGGGGTGGAAACTCTTGCGACCAAGTCCTTTCGTGAATATATCAGCTAATTGATCTTTGGATCTCACAAAAGGCATACATATTAAACCTTCGCTCAGCTTCTCCTTGATGAAGTGCCTGTCAATCTCTATATGCTTCGTTCTGTCATGTTGAACAGGATTATGAGCAATGTTTATTGCAGCTTTGTTGTCACAATAGAGTTTCATAGGACCATTATTAGAAATTCCCAAATCACGTAGCACTGTTTGGAGCCATAAGAGCTCACAAACTCCATGTGCCATAGCTCTATATTCAGCTTCTGCACTAGACCTGGCAACCACTGATTGTTTTTTACTTCGCCAAGTAATCAAATTCCCCCCAAGGAAAGTACAATAGCCAGAAGTAGAGCGTCTATCATCCACAGAACCAGCCCAGTCGGCATCAGTGAATACCTCCAACCGCAGATGACCATGATTAGAAAACATAACTCCTCTCCCTGGAGCAGACTTGAGATACCTCAAGATACGATAAACTGCATCCAGATGTGAAGTACGAGGATCATGCATAAATTGACTAACAACACCTATTGCATAAGTAACATCCGGTCGAGTGTGCGCTAAGTATATCAGTCGACCCACAAGTCGCTGATACCTTTCTTTATCAGTGCGCTCCCCCACATCTCCACTAAGATGATGATTTGCCTCAATAGGAGAATCTGTAGGTCTACAGCCCAACATACCTGTTTCTTCCAAAAGATCAAGTATATACTTCCGTTGGGAGATAAAAATACCTCTATCAGACCTTGCCACTTCCATTCCAAGAAAATATCTTAGTGGTCCCAAATCCTTAATCTCAAATTCTTGAGCCAAACTAGACTTAAGATTGAAAATCTCTTCCACATCATTGCCTGTCATTATCATATCATCAATATAAACAATAAGGACAGCAATCTTACCAGCACCTCCTTTGATGAACATAGTGTGGTCTGCATGGCTCTGTTTGTAACCAAACCTCAACATAGCCTTTGAAAACCTGCCAAACCATGCTCGAGGTGATTGCTTCAACCCATAAAGAGCTTTCTTCAACCTACACACCTTTCCCTCAGTCTTTGAGGAAGAAAAACCCGGTGGTATATCCATATACACCTCCTCCTCTAACTCACCATGCAGGAATGCATTTTTCACGTCAAACTGGTGAAGAGGCCAATTCAAATTGGCAGCACACGAAATCAGAGCCCGCACAGTGTTCATCTTCGCTACTGGAGCAAATGTCTCCTCGTAATCAATGCCATAGGTTTGGGTAAAACCCTTGGCTACAAGTCTTGCCTTATATCTCTCAACTGTACCATCAGCATTCTGCTTAACAGTGAAAACCCACTTGCATCCCACTGATCTCTTCCCTCCTGGAAGTGGCACCAGCTCCCAAGTACCATTCTTTTTCAAAGCTGTCATCTCCTTTACCATAGCTCATTTCCACTTAGGTATCATGAGTGCATCCTGCCAATTCTGTGGAATAGATATAGAAGAAAGAGACGAAACAAAAGCATGATACGAAGGAGATAAACGATCATAAGAGACAAACTGGGAGATGGGATGTTGAGTACATGTTCTAACACCTTTTCGAAGAGCAATAGGAAGATTATCAGAATCAATAACATGAGGTTCAATGGGAGAAGATTCATTACCAGATGAGTCAGCAGAGGGGTCCAGAACTGGAATAGGCGATTGTGATTGACAAGGTGGCATTACACAAGGGAACATTCCATTTTTCCGTCTAATTCTAGTGTAGACCTTCAAGTTGGACCCTTGCAGCCGTTGTGGTAGTTCCTCAATGTCATCACCAATGTCGTGTTGCTTTTTCGGCAGATACTGGTTCCTCTCTAAATTTTTCCTTCTCCCCCTCACTATGATTATAAAAAGTAAACATTTCTTCCTCCCTCATCTCTTCTTGCCTATGCTCCCCCTGAAGAGATAGAGTGGAGGGAGAATAAAAAGACTTTGTTTCCCAAAATGTGACATCCATAGAGACAAAAAAATTTCTAGAATGAGGGTCGTAACACTTATAGCCCTTCTGGGTAGGAGAGTACCCAATGAAAACACATTTATGGGCTTTAGGACCTAACTTCTCACCATAGGGGTGAGGAGCATGAACAAAACACACACAACCAAAGACTCTCGGAGGAAGAGTTATGACGCGAAAATTTTCAGGGAGACACTCAATCGGAGTTTTGAAGGAGAGAACACTGGATGGCATACGATTGATAAGGTATGTTGCAGTCAAAATCGCTTCTCCCCATAAATATTTGGGAACATTCATGGTAAATAAAAGAGAGCGAGCAACCTCAGCAAGATGACGATTTTTGCGTTCAGCAACTCCATTTTTTTGTGGAGTGTCAACACAAGTCGTCTGAAAAAGAATGCCATTGTCATCCAAAAAAGTTTGAAAATTCCTATCGATATACTCAGTACCATTGTCACTACGGAGAATTTTGATATTCACATCGAATTGGGTGCGCACCATTGCATGAAAAGATTTAAAACAAGAAAAGACTTCACTCTTTGACTTAAGTAAATACACCCAAGTAACACGAGAATAACAGTCAATAAAAGTGACAAACCATCGATAACCCTTAAGAGAGGTAACAGGGGAAGGACCCCAAATATCAGAATGAATAACCATAAAAGGGGAAGCACTCCGTTTATTAATAGGTGCATAAAAAGAACGTTTATGTTTCCCAAGCTCACAAGCTTCACAAAAAAACTGACTTCGAGAACAATGCTTAATTAAATGAGGAAAAAGTTTCTCTAAAATCCCAAAAGAGGGATGACCCAATCTACGGTACCACTGATGTAACATAGAAAGGCAAGAACTCGTATCTGTTTGCTGAGCTAGACCGCATAACATGGATGAATGAGAGGGAGGAGTTGCAGACTCTAAAAAATAGAGGCCACCATGTGTTTTACCACTGCCAATCACCTTCCCCGTATCCAGTTCTTGAAAAACACAATGAGTAGGAAAAAAGGTCACAGAACAATTTGCGGAACGAGTAAGACTACTAACGGATAGAAGATTAGTGGTAAAGTTTGGAATATGTAGAACTGAAGAGAGGGAAATAGAAGGAGATAATCGAACAGAACCTTTTCCTGAAATAGAAGAAAAAGTCCCATTTGCTATTCTGACCTTATCCTTACCAGAACAAGTAGAGTAAGAATCAAACACAGAAGAACAACCTGTCATATGGTCTGAAGCACCCGAATCTATAATCCAAGGAATAGCAGGAGAGGCAGTAAGTGCACTAGCTGAAATACCGATGTGAGCAAAATAGGTGGAAGCGGAAGCTATAGTAGATGGAGAATCAGCCTGAGCTATTAGGCACCTGAGAGCTTGCATCTCCTCAAGAGAAAAGTGTCCAGCGGAAGCCTTTTGTTTATCCTCCGACATTTCAACAGAAGAATAGCAATTCCAAATAAACAATACCCAGTCAAAGTCAAGCCAACAAAACAGATACTCGAGCACCCAACAGCATATGGAAGCTCTTACACTATTTGTGACTGCTGAAAAACAGAGTCAGACAATACTAGAAGCCCCAAAATAGATCTCAAACTTGCCAACCCAGTAGGTTCGAATACAAAATAGTGTAGAAACTAAAGATTAGGTGCCGAAATACCTTATATATTCACACACATAGTTTTGATTGCGTGAACAGTGGGTTGAGTCCGGAACAAAGTGGCGAGCGTAAACCGAGGTCAACCAGCCCTGACCCAGTGATTTCCAAGACCAAAAGAATTTTTAAGAGATTACCTAGACCTTTCCGATACCACGAGTTGTTAAGGGCAAACGAGAGTCAACACGGTCCAAAAAATGAGGGGAACAGTGCGTGAACAGTGCCCAATAGTGCGTGAACAGTGCCGAACAGAGCAGATTAAAGGTTCTGTGCAATATTTGTCAATAAAAAACAGTCACCGAAGATGCTATGGAGGTCGCCGGAGGCTGGCGACGCTCATCGGTTGTCGCCGGAGGCTGACGGAGCTCCGGCGAGGGTTGGATAGTACTGGGTAATGCTTGTAGATGTTCTGCGAGCCCTGGGTCTTCACAAACAACTGGGTCACGTGAGAAAATCAAAAAACAAGCACTGAGGGAGGTTGTCGGAGGCTGATGAAACTCTAGTGGGGTCGTCGGAGGTTGGGTGTTAGTCGACACACCAAGACTTATCAAAGAAAGCAAAAGAGCCCAAGTCTCGTGGTGCTCTGATACCATGTAAACTTGAGAAGGAATTGGAAACCCAGAAACTAGGGTTATTTTCTCATAGAATAAACTGATTACAACGTGAGATAGTTATACAACACATTAGACTAATTACACTATGGTCCTAGAGAATGAACTAGTTACACAATAGAATGACTAATAAACTAATTACAAATAAACCCATAATCTAACAATCTTAATCCCATGGGTCAAGTAATGTGGCATTCCATCCAGAAGTTGTGTGGTGGTGTGGCTGGCTTCTAGTACTGTGATGGCATTAGTTTAAGTCCCATATTCCATATTTACTTTAGCTATGTGCGAGAGGTATCCTGTCATGCCCCGCCCCGCAAACAGCACCCAAAGTGGGCCCGAACCGGCACGGCCACGTGACATTCCACACAAAAGACCAAAACCACACTCCTCAACAATCAGAACAAAACTCAGTGGAAGACTTCTCACAAAAAATACAACCAAGTCAACGCTAAGAACCTCAACTCACAAGTTATAATAAATATCCCTCTCTGCATACAAAACATTTAGGTTAACTTCTAGATGAATCAGCTACACAACAATCTAACCAAAGACATCACCGAGGCTAGTCTCAGCACTCTCCAAAGCGTTGACCAGTAGTGGACCCACTCTAAGCCACCTACTACCTAGCAGTCCAAAAAGGAAAGCCAGAATGTATGAGATATAGAAATGCTCGATAAAATATCACAATACCCAAAGGAATATCAATAAGAATACTCACCTCCAACATAACTGAAATACCCATATGAGTACAATAGTTATAACCACCGCACCCTCCAAACACAACAATATATCCAATAAACAACCACACAACAATAATTGAAACAACAACATGAATATAAATCACCCAAGAATGCAGTGACACGTCTGCCACATTCCTATGTACCCAAGGCATTGTGTCCCACAAACCATGCTCCTAACCTCCGTTAATTAGACGGAATGGCATACGACATGGCGTGACTCGCTCCACAATCCTTTCGCGGGTACAATCAACATACAACAAGCATGCATACCATTAGCTAAAACAACATATAGCATGATATACAATCTCCACGACATATATCCATATCAGTAACTAAACCTCGGTTAGCATGATATCATTGATACACAATCACCTCCACCGCATTATCTACATAACGAAAATCATATCGAAAGCTAAAATACCATTAGCAAGATATACATCTACCACCACAGCAATATCTTATTGTGAAGAACCATATTAGACACACTCACCTTTGATTCGACTGGAGTATGCCAAACTTATGGTTCCGACACCTCCTAAAAGACCAGCTCATTACCTAGCCACAAGTTCATCCATATTAGCATATGAACATCTTGGGATGTTAGACCAAATGCTAGAACAATTAGTCATAACATGTCTTACACTAGCTCCTGCGGCAAACATTACATAAGGTCACCAAATTCTCGAGAGGTGTTCGGGAGTACCTACGTACCTGGGAGACCTCACACACCTTTTCCCATACTCCAAGGTACTCCAACACACCCAAATATATCAAATATACAGATCCACAAGTGTACAAACTCAACCAAACAGCCCAATGAAACAAAACTCCCAAAACAGGAATGACAACCACAACCAGCCTGTCTTATTTTGGCCATATCTTTTTACTCGATTGGAATTAGCTTACCAGACTACCACCATTGGAAAGTACACTTTTAGTAGATAGATTTCGATATACTATAAGCCTCGTTTCGATTTATGACGACAAAGTTATGCCTGTTTGAAGTTTGAACACGAATCCGAAAAAAAAAACTGCTGTGAGGCAGCTATGGGATTCAACCCTCAAACCTCCACCAACCACCTCAAAACCACCCAAACAGCCACCAAATCACCACCACAACACCCTATAATTATAATTACACACATCTAACTCATACCCATCCCTCAAAATGAAACCCATAACAAAACCCAGTAAATTCGACCCAAAACATGAACTTTGTCAATTTTCTTCCAAAACTCAGTCCATGGAGAATTTAACCACACAAATATGAAATTAACCATGGATTACACTTCTAGAGTACAAGAACTTGTTACCGGGTTGGATCTCCGAAAACGGACCTCTCCTTCCTCCCTCCCCCTTAGCCGTGGCCTCCTCCTCCCTTTCTCTCACTCCCTCTCTCCCTCTCTTGCTATGTCGGTAGAAGAATGAGGAAATATCCTCTTGCTGGCTATTAAGTCACTTAGGAAGAAATCCCATGTGGTCACTGCTCCTCTCAACTTATACTCCAAACCAATAACAATCTCCATGCAAATCACACCAAAGCCCCTCATAGAATCCAATAAATACAAATTAAGCCCCAAACCTCAAAATTAATTCGAAATCCTAAATATCTCGAGATGGGTGTTACATATCCCCCAAGAGCCGTGTGATTGTAGCCCCTTTTTTTCAAGAGGAGATAATAATTAGTAGGGGCATCATGTGAGAAATAGCAGAGGGAGATGGTGGAACCTTCACTTTCCAAGTCTGGTGTGAAAAAGAAGAGAGGGAGGTTAGCTTTCGAAGGAGTCCAGATGGTGAGATCTTAAACAAACTTGGAATGTATTTCTTTTGCTTTTCTGTTATCTAGCTTCCCAGGCACTTGTTTGGTACTCTTTTTTTCCCGGACACTATCATTTACAGGTTGTGTATGTTCATGGACATCAATTTTAGACATAATCTTTGGATGTAATTACCAGTGGCTGGCTATTATTGGGTGTGTGAGACCCTTATTGCATATCCTATGAATTTGTGAAAATTAGTTTGGGCACTCGCCAAAACAAGTCATTTGGTGTTCGCTGTAGCATACAATGGTTCAGTTGTGTGCTCTTTGTTTTGGTTCAATTGTTGTGCTCTTTTTTTGGTTGTTTTCACATCTGGTATTCATCTTGATCTGTTGTCTCATTTTGGATGCTAACATGTATTGCTATCTACTGTAGAGACCATAATTCTGAGCTTCAGATGGGGAGACCTTCCATTCCCTGAGCAATTACGACGGTAGATGGCCCCATGGACTGGAATAAAGCTTTTTGATATCATTCAACATGGCACCCCTGAGCAGGCTGTTTTTTAGCTCACCCCTCGCATCTATGTTGCTTTATTGGATGACTCTATTGAGCTTCATTTTTCACATCATTGATGTTTTCTCCTGATTCCTTTTGTTAGGAATATGTGGATCTTAAGAGGGTGGCATTATTGCTTTATTGGATGTCTTTGCTGAGTGCTGGTTTTCCATTCCGCGAGCAATTTCTTTTTCTATCCCGTTTAAGTATGGTATTTTTTGGTCTAAACACATACGATTATACAAAACTCTATGACAAATTCTTGGAGGATCTCCTTATTGTTTATGTTATCAATCATGCATGGCATGTATCCTTGATTAGAGATTGAGTTTTTGGTAGTTGTTTGGTTGACTCCGATTTCATTGTGGCTCGTCTTTTGAAGCATTTTTTTTTCTCTTAAGTTTTGTTTTTCTTGTTTTCTCTCAACCCCAAGTTTTTACGTGTGGTGTTATTATGCAGCCTATTGAAGGTGTGAAATTTATTTGCAATGTGCTAGTTCAAGCAACCAGCAATCTTCAAGACTGCGATGGATGACATTGTGAAAGATGTTGATAGACTGGTTTCATGCTTAGCTAATAAACTGATAATTGTTCAATGTTCCTAGTTATGCCATTTCTTATTTTATATCAACTCGGTTGGCTTCTTTATGTTGCATCTCTCAAAGTTCAAATTACATTATACTGCATGATATCTTCTGCAGGTTGCCAAGACATTTGACTTTAGTATCGGAGGAGCCTCTTCAAGGTCTTGTAACTATGTTCTGAACACATTAATGCAGGTAATTTATTGTCGTATATCTGCATATTCTGCTATTTAGTTCATTTGATTGCGGATAAGATGGAGAGAAATTTGAAAAAAAGAGTTGTCATGGGTTCTGTATTTTGTCGGAGTTCATGACTCCTGTACTGTTGTGCACTTGTTGCAGACATTTCAAAATAAAAGCAGATGCTACGAAGGAGAGTACCCTTAATAGTCTCGTCACTAAGCTTTTGCTTTGGCTTTTGGATGAAAGGGTTCCCCACAGGGATGATGGTGGCCAACTTCTCAAAGCATTGAATGTTTTGATGTTGAAAATCCTGGTAAATATTGCTTCGTGAATCATCTTTGTGGCATAATGTTCATTGCAATCTGTTCAATCATAAGATCGATCACACTTTTCCAATGCGGAACGGACACCGTTGTTTGTTATCCTAATTAATCTTTTATGCCCCTTAGACCCCTCGAGGTGGCCATCATCGGAGACAAAAGAGTCCTTGGCTAATAGAAATACCAAGTTCTTGGATTTGGTTGTCAAATGTCTTATTAAACTCACGAAAGTAAGTATCTTATTTGATTTTGTTTTTGGCCTTCCGTCATTATATTAATTTAAGTATCTGTATCCAAGTATTTTATTATTTTCTTATGGAGGAGCTTTAGTTATGTAAATGGTCCGCAGACTTTAGTACGAGTGTGTCAAAGTGTCAAATTTTTTACTACTGCCTCTGTCCCAATTTAAGTGTCCACTACGATTCTGCGTGTTATTTTCAATGGCTTATATCTCTCAACATATATTATACTTTATGTTTTTAAAATCATTGTCTTATAGAAATAATTGAGATCTATCAAACAAGATCCATGTTGCATATTTTTAGCAATATACATTGAGAGATATAAGCAATTGAAAATGATACACAAAATCGTAGTGGACACTTAAATTGGGGTGGAGGGAGTAATTCCTTTGTGTAAGGACATGGATTAGAATCTGATACATTTATGGATGTCTCTTATTTCTAGTGTAAATAGTTTAATAAAGTGCCCTCAGGAGTGCTGCTAGTTATTAGAATATGGGGTCAGTTGATCCCATCAAATTGGATTATATTCGATTCATTATTGAAAATAATAGGTTGGATCTCACAAGTGACCACATCGAGATCAACAAACAAGTACATAAATTAGTCTTGGACTCAATCTTGTCCTTTCTTATCATTCGAGGTAAATCTAACCTTATGGTTTAGCGATTTCTTTTAGTAAGAAAAAAAAATTATTGAGATTCAGGGTTTAGTTTAGTTTTTTTTTTTTATAGATTTGGGAGAAGTTGAATTGAGTGGAATGTGAACAGTTTTTATTTTTAAGTAAATTACAAGTTGGTGTAGTGCAATTCAACATTATTGGAAAGTGAACAATTTTAAAATAATAATAATAATAATAATAATAATAATAATAATAATAATAATAATAATAATAATAATAATAATAATTTACAAGAATGGGTTGGTGTGTTGCAATTCAACTTGGTCGGTTGTGAAAATTAAATGGGGACAAAAGTCCTGGAGCAGCCACGGGGTGCCTTGGGGCATTTAATGCATAATTATATTATGGTTTCTTTTTTCATAAATTGTTATAGAGCAAATAAGAATTACCCGATGATGAATCGTGAGATAAGAAATGAGGGTAGGGCATTCGATAAAACCAAATGAGGTGAGGACTTCAGCTGAGGGTTGTGAGAATGAAGGAATTCCTGATGCTCGAGTGGACCTTGTGAGGTGCTCCCAACTCCCTTCCCTCAATTTGGTGGTCGATCTTCATGACGCGGGCTGTCGAGGAAGGTGACGGAGGCAGCTATTGAACTTGGCAAGTATCAGCGAGGCAATTGAGATCAATCCCGAACTGGTTTCATCATCTTTGGAGGAGCTTCATCCGACTAACCCTGAGGTTGTCAGAGAAGTTCTGGCAACAATTGCTCTAGGAGGTGAGTTGGGCATTAATTTTAGTCCAAATGATGATTTGATCCTTCGTAGAATGATTGAACTTGAATCTAAGGACTGCTCTCATGCCCATGAGAGAGTAGATGTGTCTGGAGGATAGCTATCTTTTACCATTTGGAGGTGTCTGCTGTTTTTTTTTTTTTTTTTATGCAGATTCTTGTGGAATATTAGAGGGTTGGGGAGTTTCATCAAGAAAAGATTTTTGTTTAAATTGATTAAAAAGGGAAAACTTGATGTGGTGTATGTCCAAGAAACAAAATTGGAGATTATTGACTCTATTTCAGTACAGAGAATATGGGGTAGTGGGAATTTTGATTATGCATTTTCCAGTGCTTCTGGGGCATCGGGGCGTGTGTTGGTGATCTGGAGGAAAGTTTTTTTCAAAGCAGAACATACTATTTGCCATAGATCATTTATCCTTTTGAAGGGTGTGATTAATGACGAATTTCCATGTACTATGGTCAATATTTATGCTCCAAATGATGTGGTAGAGAGGAGAGGGGTTTGGGAGGAATTGCGAATGCTGAAGTCTAATTCGTCAGTTCCTTGGTGCTTAGGGGGTGATTTTAATGAAATCAGAGCGATTAGGGAAAGGATTGGGTGCCAGAGGATGGAGAGGGGTATGAAGGACTTTCTTGATTTTGGCAACTAGATGGAACTTATTGACCTCCCACTGCTAGGCAAGAAATTTACTTGGACAAATTACCAAGACCATGCAGTTCACAGTCGGCTGGACAGATTCTTACTATCCTAACAATGGCTCACCAAATTCATAGTGCTTCAATGGGGGCTCCACAGGCCAATCTATGACCATTGTCCCATTGTGCTCCACGATGATGGCAGAGATTGGGGTCCCCGTCCCTTTAGGTTTTTGGATATTTGGTTGTCTAATCCGAGATGTATGGCGATTGCTCAGGAGACATGGGAGAACACACCAGTCAACGGATGGGCTGGATTCAAAATAATGCAAAAGCTAGGGGCTATTAAAGATAAGCTTAAGGTGTGGAATAAAGAGGAATTTGGTGATATAAACTCAGCTTTGAAAGAAGTAGAAGATGAACTCCACCGACTTGATAAGTTAGCAAAGGTGAGACAGCTTAATGCGGAGGAAAAAGCCCTGAGATGCAAGACTAAATCAGAGTTTTGGAGACTCACTAGTCTGTCTGAATCGTTATGGAGACAAAAATCCAGACTAAATTGGTTGAAATTGGGAGATAAGAATACGAGATATTTTCAAGCCATTGCTAATAATAGATTTCGAAGAAATATGGTGGGATCTATCATGGCAAAGGGAAGGTTAGTAGAAGATCCAACAAAGATAAAGAATGCAGCGATTGAGTACTTCAGCAAGAATTTTCAAGAGGACAGATCAGTTAGACCAAGGCTAGGCGGAGTTTTTTACCGGAAACTAACCCCTGAAATTTTAGTCCACCTTAGCAGGATGTTTGAGGAAGGGGAGATAATTGCTGCGCTAAAGGGCTGTAACAATCTTAAGGCTCTGGGGCCGGATGGCTTTAACTTTTCCTTTGTGAAGCAAGGTTGGGGATTTATGAAGGAGCTGATCGTCCAATTCCTTTATGACTTACATGCTAACAGCAAACTCTGAAAAGGTATAAACTCAACTTTTGTTGCTTTGATACCTAAGGTCGACTGCTCTTTGTCTTTTAAAGAATATAGACCTATTAGCATGGTGAGTTGGGTGTATAAGGTGTTGTCCAAAGTGCTAGCAAATAGAATCAAAACTCTCTTACAATTAGTAATCGGAGAGTCTCAAGCTGCCTTTGTTGAAGGTAAACAAATTTTGGACGGAGTTCTTATCGCAAACGAGGCTATCCGTAGTTGGAAAAATAACTCACAAGGAGGGTTAATTCTGAAAATTGATTTTGAAAGGGCATATGATTGTGTCAATTGGGGTTTTTTGTTAGATCTTGAGAAAATGGGTTTTGGCGAGAAATGGTGTGGTTGGATTAAGGAATGCAATCTTCAGTCTCCATGTCAGTCCTGATCAATGGTTCACCATCCAAGGAATTTCAGATTGAAAGAGGTATCAGACAAGGAGATCAATTATCCCCATTTCTCTTTAATATTGTAGTAAAAGGGCTGGACATTTTACTGGAGAGAGCTAAGGAGCGGAACATCATAAAAGGAGCGAGAATTGGGGTCAATGGGGTGACGCTAACGCATCTTCAGTTTGCGGATGATACCTTTGGGTGCCAGAGGATCCTTTGCGGCTAATATCAAGAGGATCCTTAGATGCTTTAAGCTCATGTCCGGGCTCAAAATTAATTTTTCTAAGAGCTCCTTATGTGGTATTAAAATTCCTCAGCAGGATATCATTCCTTTAGCGCAAGTTATGGGATGTAAAGTAGATTATCTACCTATTAAGTATTTGGGCATACCTTTGGGTGCCAGCCCCAATAGGCTCAAGACGTGGGATCCGATGGTAGAAAAGGTGGAGAAGCGATTAAGTGTGTGGCGGGGGAGATACAACTCTACTGGGGGCAAGCTAACCTTAATTAATTCTTCCCTAGCCAACCAGCCGATTTACTTCATGTCTATCTTCAAAATGCCAGTGTCAGTGGCGAAGAGGTTGGAGAAAATCCAAAGGAACTTCTTTTGGGGGGACACGATTGATAAGAGAAAACTCCACCTAGTCAAATGGGCGGAAATATGTAAGAAGATGGAGAATGGGGGTCTAGGTGTGAAGAACCTAATGATTCAAAATCTTTCCCTCCTTGCCAAATGGTGGTGGAGATTCAATAAAGAGCCAGACTCATTGTGGGTGAAAGTAATCAAAGGAAAGTATAATTTAGAACTCAATTGTTGGCTTCCTTGTATGCCGACCTCAGGTAAAGCTTCGATCCTTTGGAGGGATTTCTGTGCTCTTGGGGATATATCCTCTGTTGTTTGGAGAGGAAAAAGTGTGTAAAGTGACTTACACCTTCACACATAATCATTTATTTATATGAGGAGATAGTTCATTACATAATGTAAATAAGCAATGTGGGACTAAACACAATATACTAGTATACGAGTATACTAGTATTCCAACATCCTCTTGCATCGGAAGTATAGTCTAGGAGGGCTTTAGAATCAAGGTTCGGTCTGGTCTGGAGGTATCTTTTTGGAACCAGGTATGGTTGGGGGATTCGACGCTTAGAGAGGATTACCCTCGGCTGTACCTGATTTCTACCCAAAAAGAGGCAGTTGTTAATGCATTCTGGAGTGATTCGGAAGCTAATAGATGGAATCTGTCCTTTTGCCGTGACCTACGTGATTGGGAAATTGATCAAAGGGAGGAATTAAAGCTGAGGTTACAAGCAGTTTGTCTGGATTTGTCCAGCCGTGATTCATTGAAGTGGACTTGGTCCTCCGATAATAGATTCTCGATAAAATCGGTGTATAATCAGTGGGAAAGTAGCAAACTCTCTGGAAGTTGGGGGTTGGAAGGCCTATGGAGGAACATAAGCCCCCCTAAGGTGGAAATTTTTGCTTGGATGGCTGTTCAATCAAAGGTGGCTACGCGATTGGTACTTTTGGGCAAAAATTTGATTTTAGAGGGACAATCTGTGTTGTGTCCTCTCTGTTCCTTGGTATTGGAAACTCCGCAACACCTGTTTTTGCACTACCAATTTTCATGGGCTATTTGGACGCAAATTCTAGAATGGTGGCACATTCAATGGGTTTGTCCCAAATCTTTGGATGTTCATCTCAGGTGGTGGATGGATAATAGATTAAGGAACTTGGAGAAAAGCTTGTGGGAAGCTTCCTTCTTTGCAACCTTGTGGTCGTTGTGGTTGGTGCGCAATGAGTACGTGATTAACAACGCAACAGTGACAGTTGGGGTCGTGATTGAGAAGGTAAAAACTAGAGTTGCTATGTGGGTTAAGGCAAAGGTTGATGTGAAGGTATATACGGTGGACGAGTTTAAGGTTTTTTTGGATGGAATTAGACTATTAAAGTTGTAAATTGTGTTATTGGTGTGGTGTGTTTTTTCCAATGCTCTATTGGAGGGTTCTGTAAGCTAAAATCTCTTGTCTTTTGCTTGACTACGTCAGCATTGTGTGCTTACTATGGTTGAGCCCCCTCGATGTATCCTTTCGAGCTTTCATAATAAAATTTCGTTTGCTGAGGCAAAAAAAATAAAATTGGTGAGATAAGAAAAGTAAAGGATAAAAGCGGAACAACACAAGTGAAAGCGAACCTGAGGATTTCCTTTTTATATAGAGTAGTAATGAAATAATCAAAGGGAAAAGAGGATTTTTTAAGGCTTATGATGCTATGTGTAGATGTAATAAGGCCATGCCGCCATTTGTCCTATTTGTACACTCATTCATCATCTCCATTGTTACATCTACACAACATCATAAGCCCTAAAAAATCCTCTTTCCCTTCGATTATTTCATAACTACCTTGTATGAAAAGAAAATCCTTTGGTTTGTTTCGCCTTTATTTTATGTTACATGTTGTGTGTAACCTTGTACTACGATAGTTATATGTCATGTTTTGTGATTGTATAATAATAATCGGGTATAGAATGCTTGTGTTTGGTGAGATTGAGAATTCTCAACAATACTAGCTGTAATTTGGAGCTGTAATTTAGAGGATCTGATTTTCTCAAAGAAGGACCAAAGACAGTAATCAAAAGAAATCTTACCTTGCATATACTGGCTTGCTATCTAGAGCCACATTCTCAATGTGTTCTTGTTTTCATCTCCTTTTTGCATGTTATAGTTCTGATTATCATCATTTGCAATTTATTTGATGTACGTGTATTGGTGAGATTGTTGCGGTGCCTCGTTTGCTTCAACCAGGATTCTTGGAAACTGATTAAGGCGCATTGGTGTGGGTGGTAACTAGGGGTGTCAAATGGGCGGATTTGGGTCAAATTGGGTAAGTTACTATGGGTTGGGTCTTTAATAGGTCATTGACCCACTTAGACCCAGTTAGTTAGGAGTCCAATTACCCATACCCAACCCAACCAATTTATTTAAAATCAAACACAACCCGCCCATTAACCCAATTAAAATAAAAAATGACTAAAATACTCATGTACACTGAAATGGCCATATCACCCTTGTACATTTAAATGACCAAATTACCCTTACTAAAATTACCATAATACCTCTATATACTAAAATGATCAAATTACCCTTGTATACTAGTAGTACGAATTTGCGAAGGGTTGAGGTTGTTCAATGCGACAACCCAAGTCAAAGGGTAGAGCCATGAGCCATCACTGGGGAATTCTGAAGGAAAGTAAATTCTCGATGGATTAACTTTTCCTTTTCTTTTTAGTTTATTCTCATCGAATTTATCCAGAAATCTAGGATCCAAACACAGCTTTAAGCGAGGGGTTGGTCCGGTGGTCAAGACATGAGACTTGGGGTTTCCTCACTCGTAAGATCTCAGGTTCGAAACATATCCGATGCTATCAAACTCCTTTTGGGTCAGTCCAGCTTAAGTGGGGCCCCGCTAGTGAACGATGAATTTATGGTTCCAGGGTTAGTCGAAATGCACGTAAGCTAGCCTGGACACCTGATTATAAATAAAAAAAAGCTTAAGCGGCAACCACGGGAACAAGAAAATGTACCAGGATCCTATTGCGCACATTAGTTTCGAAAGAATATGTGCATAATGCTATAGCCTTGTTGGTGTTGGTGAATCTCTGAATGAAACCGGTAAGTGAGAGTTACTCCAAGTATTCCCAAATTATCTCTCTCTCTCTCTCTCTCTCTCTCTCTCTCTCTCTCTCTCTTATAATATCTGACTGAATATCCTCATAGTAACCACTAGAACTTTTGCCAAACCACCCGAGATACTCCGTCTCGGTGTTCCGCATTTCGGCTCAGAATCCTCGGCTTTTTTGTATAAGCCGGGCTAGAACCGGACTTGGCTCGTTTACAAACAAACGAAGTTTGAGTTCGAATTTTTGGTTCGTTTAATGTACGAGTTCGGCTTGACTCGGCTTGTACTGTAACTGGAATTCATAACATGAAACCGTTCAAACCGAGTCACCAGTTCCCGATTTGACCAAGAAAAAGGTTTACTTCACGTAACATGTTTACTTTTATTTTTTTCATTTCTGTGGTAGTTCTATTTTTTTTTGGGTAATGTTCATGATCGATTGGGCATTTAAGTTGACCCAATTGAAACTCAATTAAGGCCCAATAATAAATGGGTTAGATGGGTTTGAACCCCTTCTAACCCAACTAATAAATGGGTTGGGTCTATTTTTTAATAGATGGGTTTAGGTTTCTTCATGGGTCTGAGTTCAATTTGCCACCCCTAATGGTAACTACAACTGTTTTTTGTGGCTTGGTTCTTGGAATTGATACGGTCAGTTTTTGTGGAGTACTGGAGTAATCTCTTTGTTTTCTCATCCAGTTAGTAATATCCTTGTCCTCTCATGAATAGAGAAGCTTGTGTTGTACTGTGATAGGGATCACAATATACTTGGTGTGGAAAGTCATAATATTATTGGTGAGAACTATGTTGAGATGAAGCAGAAGTTGTGAAAATCCTTTGATTACTGATGGAGCCTAGTTCAGCTATACATCAACCTATTTCATCCAAAGAAAGGGATGCCTTTGTAAAAATTTTGGTTTTGGCCTTGTCGAAGATTGTTATTAACTCTGTAGTTTAGCACTTTAGCTGTTTGAGACTATTAGTGCAAGAGAATATAGCTATCATTAGTACAAATACACACACACTCAAACACACAGACAGACGTGCAGTTCTAAAACTGTTGGAGCCTAATTTAGCTATATATCAGTCTATTGTGTGACAAGAAAGGGATGCCCATGTAAAGTCTTTGGTTTGGCCTTGTCAAAGATTGTTATTAACTCCGTAGTTTAGTTGTTTGAGAGTAATGGTGCAAGACATGTAGCTATGATACGTACAAAACCACCCCCACCCTCCCCGACACACACACACAGTCATGCAGTTCCGCTTACAATTTGGGAGTTAGTTACGTAATCAGAAAAGTATGATATATTTTCTATTGGATTACAGACATAATCAGAGCATCTTTAGAGGTAGCTTTAGAACTAGGATGTTTTAGCAAGACTAAATATCGCTTATGGTAACTGTAGATGGCTGAAATGTTTTATATTTCCCTTGCCATGGTGTGATTTCTGTGGTCTTGGCTAGATTTTTTTTATTGAAATTCGAGTTAAAAATTTTCCTTTAATTTGTCTTTGATTTATAAGTTGTGTATTATATTTTCTTTCTTGGTGGCACTAGGGACTTCTCTAGTACCTGGGCTTGATCTAGGAGTCAACAATGTATTGGAAGTAGCGCACACCAGATTATGAATTGATTATGCCATGGCTTGTTACTGTGGTTTAGTTTTGCTTCCTTTAATTTTTGCTTAGTTGCTCTGCACATGATGAATATTTTCTAGATCATTCTTCTACTATCCAGTTGCTCAGTTGTTTTGCTTTAAATTTTGCTTGCTTATATCGGAGACAATATGAACAATGCTTGCTACCGTCCCCAGTACTTCGTTGCTCTTGTTACCTATGTTGGATCTTTTCTTTTCACAATATGTTAATGTTACAAATATTTAAGAAGTTGTAGATTTTATAGGGACTCTTCTCATATTTTACTACATTTTAGATGCCATTCGATAGAAAACAAACTTATGCTTAACACTATCGTGATGACTTACATTACAAGTGCATTTGGAAAGCGATATGGTGCCCTTTGTATGAATTTATTGTGGCATTATGTGTGCGCCTATGTTACACAGACACGGGTATGTAAATCAGGTGTGAATATATACATATATATATATATATGTATATATATGTATGTGTGTGTGTGTAAGAGTCGGACACCTCAAAGTTGAAAATAGAGGATTCAAGGATATGTATCTAAATTTGGATATGAGTGCGGGGTCCGGTGAATATATATATATAAGGACCTCCCCATTTCTCCCATTTTTTGATCGAATTTCGATGATCTGAGCCGTTTAATATGTTCAGAACATGATTTTAAGGGTATCCGCGAGAAATCGGAAAAAAAAAAATGACCGGGAAGAGCTTGATTTGAGCAGTTTTTATTTGAACCGTTCGATAAAAACATAACAAAAACTGTTCGGAAGAAGCCCTTCCCGATTTTTTTTTTTTTGCTGATTTCTCGTGGGTACTGTTAAAACCATGTTCTGAACACATTGAGCGACTTGGATCATCAAAATTCGATCGGGAAAGGGAGGTCCTCATTTTATTAAAATGAGGTGATTTTTAGCAATAAATGTAAATATATCTCATAAAAATATCCTTTACTTTATACAATACTTATTTAGGTGTAATTTATCTCATAGAAAAATAATAAATATAATATATCAAATTTTAATGGGCCAGAAATATATAAAAACAAAAGCCTTGAAAAAAGTTTTGGTACAAGCCAAAAAATAAAAGATGCAAAACTACACATTCTTATTAGTGTCCCAAGTCCATATAAATGGCCCAAGACCCAAAAATAAAAGAGTAGGCAGGCCCAAGTCGAGTAAAAAGAGAAAGAAACCCTAAAGTGATTTCGGTAGCCCATTCTCTCTCTCCTCTTCTTCCTAAGATCAAATTGAAGTAGGTCATGACTCAAGCAACAACAACTGGTTCTCTCTCTCCTTTGTCGGCTTCTTCTTCTTGATCCTCCTTTTCTTCTTCTTCCACCTCCTCCTCCTCCTCCTCTTCTTCTTCTTCTTCCTAATGTGTCTAATTTTTTTTGGTCGAATCTGGTGTGAATCCCACACCCGTACCCGTGCAGTGTCATGTCGCGTCGACACGGGTACTTTCCCCAATATTGATGATCCGTGTAACATAGGGGGTAGCGATGAGTGATAAGATAAGGATGTGTAGTTTTAATGAACAAGTACAACTTACCTTATAAACAAGGACTACAAGAGTTGTCTATGCTACCCACGTGTGTCCTTTTTGGAATAATTTCATTTTTTTCTATTGGCCTTTTACAGTTCTACGAAGTTAGCGGTGTTGGCATTGCTTGCCTGCCATTGGGACCTTCTCTATTCATTCATTCAACATCCAAAATCTGTTATCACTCTTCACAGTATATGAAGGTACCTTTTACTTAGTGGAGTATCTATTTATATGACACTACATCCTTAATCGAAACAAATTAAGCTGAAAATAGTATAGGAAAGGTAGTTTGTGTTGTGGCTTATTTTAGATTACGACATTCATTGTAGAGCTAGTAATGGGGGCAGGTGTGATAATACCTCCCCCTTCAACGTACTTTGAGAAAGTGTTGTAGAAGTTTACATTTTATATGGTAACCAATTCTGCCCTAGATAAGTGACAAAGGGGTGTCTTTTTGGCCGACACATTCTGTTGGAATTCTCGTTTAATATTTCCTTTCAATTTTTCTTGAGCTTATATGCCGTGGATTAATTTTTCTTCCTTTTGGTGGTATTGGGGCTTGTTCAAAAGGTCAACTTCCCTCAAAGGCACCACTCTTCAAGCACTCATTACTAACTTCCCTCGTACTTGGGACGTCTCTAGCAGTCAAAAATGCATTGGAAGTGGCCCACACCAGCTTTAGGAACGATCGTACCCTTGCTTATCATTCTTTAGTTATGCTTTTGCTTGCTTTATTTTGCACAGCATGAACAGCTCGTTACGGAGATTCTAAGTATCATTCTCTAACTTTCCAGTGTTCATCATATTCTTCAAGTGATCAGAGACAACATGGACATGTCTCTTGCTAGATCATCCTTGGATCTAGTTTTTTTTCACAGTATGTCAATCTTGCACCCCTTTAACTTGATGCTTATTAAAGAGTTTCTTGTCACATTTCACTTCATTTTAGACGAGGTTTGATATTTCACTTCATGTTTAAATGCAGTTTTGCTTGGTTATTTATAAGCACTATAATATTGACCTTCTTTCACATTTTGAAAAAGACGCTCTGGCTCGTACAAATTTTTAGCATTTTGTGTGTGGTAGTTGCTCACAATATTTGACTTTCCATTGTGTTTAGCCTCAATCCCCAAACAAAATCTACAGAAAAAAGGTTGTGTAGCTTTAATGAAAATGTACAACTTACTCTTTGTGAACAAGGATTACAAGAGTTGTCGGTTAGACCCGGATGGTCTTCACTTGCATGTGCACCATTTGCAAAAAAATTGATTGGCATTGCTTGCCAGCCGTTGGGACTTATCCTTTGATTCATTTGGCATCCAAAAGCTATTATCACTTATTCACAGTATTAAGGTACCTTTTATGTGTGCACTATGTATTCAAATGAAATTACCTACTCAATCGATAAAGCTGGAAGTACTTGAGTAGAAAATGTAGTATGTATTGCTAACAATTGTGTCATGGCTTATTTCTGGTTGTTGCATTTAATCCAAAGTGTGTAATATGATCAATCATTTGTTTATTTTTGGTAGAAACTATAACTTGTGCCCACAATTTCTAAATAGTATTAACTTCCACATCCATAGTCTCTTCTTTGGAAGCTGGGTGCTAGGCCTAAGAGATGGACAAAAGAAATGAGGGAAAGCCTGGAGAAGCAAGGGCTCTTTTGAGGCGTTCCGTTAGGGAAGGTGGGTGTGTCTCTCAGCTTTTCTTCTCAGCACTTTGCTTACTATTTTTTCCATTGTGTCTCAATCAATTACTGCTTCCTTGTCTAGCCTTATTTATTGTGCTTTGACACTTAATGTTTTTGTGCATTGTTTGGTTTTCCTGATGGAGAGGATATAGAGAAATACAAGAAATTTCTGCTACAGAAACTCTGTGGCTATGCATTGTGGATGCCTATTTTAAGACATGAGAAGCACAAAAGAAGGTGACGTTTCCGTGTCAGACACAGTCAACTATGAAGTACGGATACTCTATTTTGGCCTCCGTATCATGTACCGTACGCGTATCGGATATGGATACGCTCTGGATACATATCCGATACGTTTTTTAAAGTATCCGATTTTCAAATTTATTTTTTGGAGTCCCGATACGTTTTGGATACGTTCGGATACGATGGGATACGCTTTGGATGCGTTTGGGGGTAAATTTGTTATTACTTAAAACATATGGGTTTGAACTGTAATTAGAGCTATATATCCTTTATTTCCTCTGACTGACGAGAAAAGGCAGAAACGAAAAGGGGAAAGAAAGTGATCCATCTCTGTCGTCTCTCATCTCTTGATGTGGACTGATAAGCTCTCCTCTCTCTCTCTCGTCTCTCTCTTCTCATCTCTCTCATATGTCTATTCTCTCTCTCTTGTTTGTCTCATCTCTCTCTCTTCGTTAATCTCTTCTCTCTCTCTCGTCTGTCTTTTCTCTCTCTCTCATCTGTGTAGATATACATACATATATATATATATATACACACACACACACACACACACAACACTATATAGATATTAATCACCGTTAGTCGTCTGATTTTTTTTTATAACAGTATATAGAATCCATTCGTGTCCCTTCTCTCTCTTCTCTCATCTTGCTGTGTAGCAAATACATACATATATATATATATAATGTTGTATAGCTATTAGTGACTGTATACATATATATATATATATACACACACACACACACACACACACACAACACTGTATAGATATTAATCACCGTTAGTCGTCTGATTTTTTTTTATAACAGTATATAGAATCCATTCGTGTCCCTTCTCTCTCTTCTCTCATCTTGCTGTGTAGCAAATACATACA
>BPLS01000713.1:611967-660818 GCA_019656275.1 Rhododendron kiyosumense
AGTTCGATCATTGAAGCCAAAGTCGCCAAAGTATCGGCGAACTGATTCTTCAAGCATCGAACATGGGTGAAGGTCACCTTATTAAAGCGAGGAATCAGTTCTTCCAAATTTTGGTGACAAGGCTTCAGCTTTTCCTCACGAACTTTCCAATCTCCATTAGCTTAAGAGACTACCAAATTCGAATCTCCGATTACCTCGAGTTTCTCGACCCCAAAGCAATTGCAGCTTTCATTCCAACAATGCAGGCCTCATACTCAGCTTGATTACTAGTGACGTCGAAATTCAGTTTGAATGCAAGTGGAATATGAGCACCAGCTGGCGTGATTAGCAGCCCCATCAAAATAAAGCGTCCACACTTCCTCGGTTACAGTCAGCACATCCTCATCCGGAAAAGTGAAGTCCACATCCTCTGGCCCTTCCACCGGGTGATCAGCCAGGAACTCCGCCACAGCACGGCCTTTCACTGATTTCCTCGTGACATGTTGGAGATCGAACTCAGCCAACAGAAGCAACCAACGTGCTAGCTTATGGGTGAGTGCTGGCTTCTCGAATATATACTTGATAGGGTCCATCTGAGAAATCAGCTTCACCGAATAGGCTAGCATGTAGTGTCTAAGCTTTTTGGTAGCCCAAACTAGCGCCCAACATGTCTTCTCTAAAGTGGTATAGCGCTCCTTGCATCCTACCATCTTCTTGCTCAGGTAATAGATGGCTTTTTCAACTCTGTTGTCCCCTTCCTGTGCTAGCAAGCATCCCATGGCCGTCGGAGTCACGGATAAGTATAGAATCAAAGGTTGGCATGGCGTAGGCGGCATCAATATCGGTGGGTTCTGTAAGTACCTCTGAATAGACTCGAAGGTGGCCTGGCACTTATCCATCCATTCGAACAGGGCATCCTTCTTGAGTAGTCGAAACAGTGGCTTGCAAGTCAAAGTGAGCTTGGCGATGGACCTGCTGATGAATTGAACCTTTCCTAGAAAACTCTGCACTCCCTTTTCAGACCGTGGGGGTTCCATCTCGAGAATTGCTTTGATCTTGGATGGATCTACCTCGATCCCCCTTTTGGTAATCAGAAATCCCAACATTTTGCCCGCTGTGACCTCAAACGTGCACTTTCGCGGGTTGAGTCGCACGTTGTACTTGCAAAGCCTTTCGAGAAACTGTCTTAGTGAAGGTAGGTAGTCCCCCTCTTCTTTCGCCTTTACAATCATGTCATCAACATACACCTCGACTGTCTTGTGGATGAAGTCATGAAACAGGGTGGTCTGCGCCCTTTAAAAGGTACATCCAGCGTTCTTCCGACCAAACGGCATCTTCACATAGCAGTAAGTTCCCTATTCAGTGATGAACGTTGTTTTCTCCTGATCCTCTGAAGCCATGAAGATCTAGTTGTATCCCGCGAATCCATCGACAAATGAAAGCAAAGCATGCCTCGCCGTGTTGTCCACAAGCACATTGGTATGAGGCAAGGGAAAACTTTCTTTGGGGCTTGCTTTGTTCAAGTCCCTGAAGTCGACAAAGACTTGATTTCTCCCATCTTTCTTAGGAACGGGCATAATGTTAGCAACCCATTGGGGATATTCGGCGACCCTCAAGAATCCTGCATCAATCTGCTTGGTGACCTCCTCCTTAATCTTTTGAACGCAGTCCGGCCTCATTCTGCGAAGCTTCTGTTTGACAGGAACAGCCCCTGGGCATTAACGGGATTCGGTGCTGCACTATTTCAGGATCTATACCGGGCATATCTGCATGAGACCAAACAAAAACTTCGCAGTATTCCTTGAGCATTTCTACTGTACCAGCATGGTGTTCTGAGGATAGATTGGAACCAATTTGCATCATACGGGGATTATCCTCTTTTTTCAAATTTATTGAAATTACTTCTTCTTTTAGAGGCTGAGCATGCCTTTTGTCTTCCCTTTCGATGAGGGCAACTCGGCCGGGATTTTCCCGTCAAAGTCGATTCCTTCATCGTTGGGGTCGACACAGTTTATGTAAAAGTCAGCAAAGTAGTTTAGAAGTAGGATCATGCATTTCATAAAACCCAGAGGGGTTGCCAAGTATAGTTGACTCAAACTCGAAATAAAAGCTATGACGTGGAGGGCCGAGAGGCACAAACTCCGACTTTGAGCTAGACTTAGACTCGACAGACTTTGTGTCAAATTCAGATATATCGTCAATGCATGTCAAACGGGGAGTAAAAATGCAGTTATTAATACTACCCTTTGCTTTGACGATGAGAGAAGTTTGATTCTCAAGAACATCGGAGAGTCGGGCCCCAGCAGCAACACTTCAGCCTCTTCGTCATTGCCAACCAAACCTACTTGGGAGAACAGCATCTCCAAGCTCCCCTGATCAAAAGTCCTCAACCAGTCAGCTCGCTTCTTGATCTTGACTAGCTGCATCCTGAACTCATTTCCAGCCAGTTCTTCCTTTGCTATTTCCTCTTCGTCATCAGACCAAGTGTCTGCAGCGAAGATCTCAAAGCCCAGCAGCCAAGTCCCAGTCACTGGATCCCAGAATGGTTCGGCCTGTCCCAAATAAGCAATGCCTCCTCCTTCCCGGATGAAATAGCTGTCAAAAAGGGTTCGAAGTTTTCCCGTACATTTCCCTAGTTTGGCCTTTTTGGCAGGGGGAGTGTATCCCAGTCCAAAGCGGCCTTCAGTAAAGGGAAAGATAGGGAATTCAGCAATCCCCTGCTGGTTAATCCCAAGCCCTAAGCCAGGCATGAACGATATCTTTCTCATGATTTCGAGAGCAGCTGAGCTGATAATAAAGTCATCATCCATGGCGATGGCTAGGACTGAGCCGGATGTGTCAAAAGAGAACCCTTCGAAATCTGAGTCTTCTTTTCCATGCATAATCCCCAAGACAGGTGTCCCATCATTCTTGAGCGGACGGATCCCAGAGTCTCCACAGATGGTTAAGGTCTTAGTAGGAAGCCCCATCATAACCTTTTGATGGAGGGTTGAGGGCACAGCCATGATGTCCGACCTGTGCAACCAAGGCCTTCCTAGCAGCAGATTGAAGGTTGCAGGGATGTCGACCACATGAAACTCTACATCCATTTCAACCCCTCGGCATTGAGCTTGAGCATTAAAGTCCCTTCTACCACACGACACGTGTTGTCATAAGAGTTGACCGCTAAGTTGGAAGGCGTGAGGTCATTCTTGGTGAGCCCCAGACGGTACGCAACTCTCATTGGGCAGACATTGATTGCAGACCCGTTGTCGATCAGCACGGTTGGCGCCCAGTGACCTTTACATTTGATGGTGATGTACAGCGGGTGATTGTGAGTAGTCCCATCGACAGGTAGATCTTTTTCAGTGAAAGTAACAGAATGCTTAGATAGCAAAGGCAATACCAAGGCGATCATGGCTTCGGGGGTGATGTCCGTTGGCACTGTGAGTCGAGCTAGTGCTGCGGACAACCTTTCTCGATACTCCTTTGATGACGATATTAGACCCCAAATAGAAACAGCGGCAGGGATCCTCTCAAGTTGCTTCTGAATGACATCCTCCTCTGGAACTCCGCTAGGAATGACCGGAGTGTTCTTTTGAGTGGAAGGGACGACAGGCCTTTGATCAGTAGGATTAGACGAGTTTCCAACTGATAGATTAGGTGGCTGAAAGACTCGGCCGCTCCTTATAACATTTGCAACCTCCCACCAAGAAGATGTATCCATGAAGTCCCAGAAATCGGCAGGCATTACTTCCAATTTGCGCTTCCCCTTGTCGACTGACGCAACCGTTCCTGCTGAGCCCTACCCCGGAGCTGTATCCCATTCTAGATCATCCATTACCAGTCCTTCCCAGAAAGCCGGATCCTGAGCAGCAGCTTCCTCAAACGGTGTCCTCGGTTTGGTGACCAATGGCATATCCCAGAAACCTCCATCTACCAGAGTAGTGTTGACAGTCCAGACCTCGTCCCCTACACTCATGTCGATAACCTTGTTGTTTTCCCAGAAATTGGCTGGTAGGGGGTTTTTGTTAAGTTCGATGATCTCATCCACCTCCCACAGGTTATCAGGCGGTGCATTCAAAACCATGATCGAATAGTCTTCGTTTGGAGCCACTAATGGACGCTGTTGCCCCAAAGGAACAATGTTGACGGTTGGATCAAACCCAAGGTCGTACTTTGAACGGCATCTGAGAGTGCATCGATTATAGGCAAGAAAGCCCCCAGCTGGCGAGACTCATCAGGAACAAATTCCTTTTCGACATAGAGTTCCAAGTATCATTCGTCCATGCCATTATTAGTGCCAGCTTTCTCCATGCTGGAATTCGTATTCCCGGTTAGCTGTGCAACATAGGGCTCGGGATCCCATATGTATTCCTCATCCTCTCCTTCAAGCATGGCTGGCTCTGGTTGGTAGAAAAGCATGAACAAGGATAGGCCATCTAGCAGATCTGTTCGTGCTGCATTCCACTCCTCTTCCCACTGATCTAGCTGTCCTTGGTTGACTACTGAATCCTGAGGAAAATACATATGATAGTGCTCATTCCAATCACTGGCGAGCTCCTCCCATTCTTTTGCCTTGTCTTCCATGTTCCAACCAACTGCCAACATGTTGACGCTGAAGTCCTCCGGGAAGGTTACAACGGCTTTGGGGTGACACTCTGGGGCTGTATGGTCAGTGGGGTTGAATATGGTGGAACTTGGCTGGATTATAGTGGAGGTAAGGATTATCTGGTTGACTTGGGGGTTATTGTTGTGCTGTGGCATGGAGTTGGTGATCACATTAGGCTTAGGGGGGGTTGGAAGGGTGCCATTGTCCACCAAATCTTGTATCGCATGACAAAGGCGATAGCAAGAATCAATGTAATGGCCGGGCATCTGATGATAGCCACAAAAGGCATTCGGGTTGTGGCTAGGAGACAGGTTTTTGGGAAGTGGGGTTGGAGCTAATGGCCTGAGGTGGCCCGACTTGATTAACCTTTCCAAAATCGTGGAAAGTGGAGCCTCGAATTTGGTAAAGTTTTAGGGCTGGTTTCGGTTTCGAGGTTTCGGAGGGGCTTGCACCTGGTTGAGATCGGCAATGTGGTTGGAATCTTGAGTAGCATTGTTGCCGGAAGATGTTGCATTGGCGAAGTTGTTGCCGCCGAATAGGGCAGTGCTGCTCCCTGTGTAAGCACAAGTCTTAGATTTTGATCCCGAAGTGGAGGAAGGAGTGTCACTTCGTGGCAGAACCCCAGTTTACAGTGCTTCCTCAATGGTGAGGCCAGACTCAAAGGTGTCAAAGTTGGCCCCCTGGACCAGCACAAGATTTTTGGCGAAATTCGGTTGCAGATTACGGGAGATGATACGGATCTGATCCTTCTCACTCGGCCGATCAGTCATGAGAGCTACCTTAGCCCTCCACCTCTTGATAAAGTTCGCAAAAGACTCTTTTGCGTTCATTTTGGTCGACTCCAACTCTCGAGTGGTCATTTTGAGCTAAGCATTATAACTATACTGGGCGTTGAAAGTTGCACCGATATCCTCCCACGTGCAGCGCTTGGAGATATCTAGAGATAAGAACCACTGGAAAGCGGAGCCAGCTAGGGTCTACGGGAACAACTGCGCCATTGCTTCTTCCTCGACTCCATGTAGTTTCATTGCACCGTGATAAGCCAAAAGGTGCATCTTCAGAACACCCGTTCCGTCATACTTCGCAAAGTCCGGCATTTTGAACATTTTCGACAGCCGAGCGTTTGGAAACGGGCAGAGACGATTCATGTCTAAACCTCATGCACTAATCCTTTCAGACTTAGAAACGGTTTCCTCAAGTTTCGCCATTTTGGTAATCAGAGCAGCCATTTCTGGATTCACGACAGGATGTTCAGCCAAAGGGAGTTCTTCGGCCGCGGGCTCGCGCTCTTGTCTTTCACCACTATCCCCTCCAACCGGGAGCCTTTCTTCAATTAGAGCCTGCAGGTTGGCCATGGAGGTATCGGCTTGGTTAGCCCTTGTTGCATGACGACTAAGTTGTGCTGGAGATCGGCTAGAATTGTAGTAAGATTTGGTGGAGGAGTTTCTGCCATGTCCAAGGTTTCTGTCTTGACCAATTTCGAAGATGTGGGAGAAGATGGAGAGGACGAAGGAGATTCGTGCGGAATAGTCGGTGATGAGTCCTCCCTTGACAGAGTACAGGCCTGGGCTTTTGTTGCGACGAGCAAAAAAGCAAACCCCCAAACAAATCCTCAGACAGACCCGATGGACGCTCTTAAATAGGTTTGGCCCTTGATCTCGAAGATTCCCATGATGCAGCTAGACAGCAAAGTATAAGAGCTCAGTGCCAGTCTGCATGAGTTTATTTTTGAAAGGATTGAAAAATGGAAAATGCACATGTCAACGTCGTCAGTGTCCTCCTAGACTCTAGAACTAAAGAGAGTCCGACTCAGGGCATTCGGACGTTGCTCGAATCCTCAGATTTATTTTCGACAGATGTATCCTTGATTGGATCGACTAACACTAAGGGATGTCAAAACAGCCTAAAACTCAGCTATTCCCCTCGAAGTTTCAATACTGGAGCTCGGAACGATTGGGTGTAGATGTCGTGATACCATAACCGAGGCGGCATAAGCAGCATTATGCCGGAGCCTAAGCGGTGTGAATGATTAGCACTTTTAACCTGGATGGTGTAAGTATCACAACATTCTCTCCGTTGTTCCTAGTTTTCTGTTTGAAACTTCGACTGGGTTTAGACAGGGTCTTAGAAAGCATTAATTTTTCAAAGTTTTTGGTTGACCACAGGATTTTGAACTTTGGCAACGTGCACCCTCGGGATGCACGACTCTTCATCGGTTCAAGGCAACGTCCTAATAGTCATAAGACGAACTCAAAAGCCAACCTAAAAGCCGCTCTAGCATGCTCCTACGCAAAACGGAATGTATGTATGCACAGGCATGCGATAGGGAAAGCAATAACACATAGACAGTTTATGGGGTTAGATGCAAGTAATCCTACCCTATGGGTTCCTGTCTTAGGTTGGAAGGTTCTAGTGCTTTGTACGCATGTAGAGGCCAGTTTTGGTTTAAAGGGGTTCCTCTGACTAGAGCCGCGGTATACCTCCCGCTACAATGCGTGTAGCAAAGCAATGGTCAAACGGTATTACAACTCATCATTGTCCAAGGTTGTTGGGCGTTCGAGGACCTCGGGCTCTAGTAAACTGTGTCGGTTACCCAAAACACCTCAACGGGGCTAGCCAACATCGACACAAATGGAGAAAGCTGAAAAATGACTTAAATGAGAGAGAAACACAAGGTTTTGAAAAATGCCTTTTAAAGCTTGGCTCACTTTTGTTAATCAGTACTTGGAGAAAAACTACACAAGTGAACAATAATACAAGTCCCAGTTCGGATTGGTCGAATGCTGAGATCCTGTTACATTACCATTCTGTTCTTCAGCAGCGCGGAGCGTACTGTTTTGACAAGCTTTTGAAAATTGTTCATTTATGTATTAGTTGCCAAATATCAATCAATGCAATGAGTCCCATGCAGAGTCGCCACTGTGGGCACACGCTCCGAAAATTTTTATTACGAAAAATTTGGGTGTGGCCCTCTTTGGAAAAGCGCTGCGAAACGCTTCGATTCAGAGTCGCCACTCGGGTTTTAGCGGTGAAACACCCAAGGAACCGAACTTGAAACGATTTGCTACATTGTTTGATTTTGAAAAGGCGTAGACTGGTTCATCGTCACCTTTGATATCTGAGGTTCGGGAGCCAGGTTACGAGAGGGGAAGGGTTTTATGGCACCCCTCTCGCCCAATCCGGAGATCGGTCTCTACTCAGGCTGTCACACCCTGGATTTTCAACATAATAATAATAGCATTTCAATAAAATTCCAATGCGATTATACATCATAATACCCCAAAATGATTCCCATAATCCAGGTTTAAACGAAGTTACAACATTAGCACCACGGCCCAATCTCCAGAATAAGTCAAAAGACGATGAATTTAGCGATTACATGGTTTCCAAAGTCAAAAGAGTTCAAATGAAGTTATAAGTTCATCTTTTCAAAAGAGAGTTTACAAAAGATGCAAGAATAACTCCTCGATGTCGGCTTTCAGAAGATATGATGTCAAACAAGCACTCCATGCACTCCAAACTCAATGCCCTTGCGGTGTTCCTGAAAATGATGATAGGTTGAGCTACACTAAGCCAGTAGAGATTACTATGCTCAAGCTATAAGTAAATAAGATGATCAATGCACTGAAAGGAACATGAGCAACAACAATATTTCCATACGTTCGACAATGAGGACATGAGCATCTAATCCAACTCCACTCAACTACAAACAGCATTATGACCTCCAAAGTTTACCATATTCGTTAAATTATGTGTTTGGATCTCATTTCTGGGCATTTGGGACCCCGTACATCCCACATTCATTCCAGCATCACACTTTTAGTGGATCCGTGGCTTTCTTGTGCACTTCCATGCATTCGGGACCCCGTGCATCCCATTTCCGGCATCACACTTTGCGGTGGATCCGTGGCTTTCTTTGTATCGTTCTTTCGTATCCATTCATGTTAACCATATCTCATTCTTTAATAACCTCAAGTTCAACATATACCAACTCTAATACGATCATGTCAACTTGCCAATGATGTTCTCTAAGAC
This sequence comes from Rhododendron kiyosumense, assembly GCA_019656275.1. Lineage (NCBI taxonomy): Eukaryota > Viridiplantae > Streptophyta > Magnoliopsida > Ericales > Ericaceae > Rhododendron > Rhododendron kiyosumense. Next base: position 620,573 of record BPLS01000713.1, read on the forward strand.
AAATTAATGCAAGAATGACTAACGGACATCAAGTTCATTAAGTTCAACTTGTTCTTATCTTCCAACGAGGACCAAAAGAATTTGAGAGATCAATGAACCATTCGAGATACTAGCAATCAAATCTAGAAGTGATTCAAAGGTGTTTATAGAGTGCTAGAAGTGATCAGGGTTCAAACGAGCATGAAAAGAGATAGGTGTACCAAATCTGTCCAGAAATCAAAGGGGTATCAATACCCCAAAATGAGGTATTGATACCTGGACGGCTGCTGTCTAGAGAAAGCTGGGGTATCAAAACCCCTTTTTGAGGTATCAATACCCCGGAACTTTTCAGCGATTTTTTAGATTTCGAAGGCCAAAATCCTAACAACAACAACGAATCAATGCACGATTCAAGCACACAATCAACTCATATACGCATAGAGAAAGCAAGAAATCCCTACCTCAATGAACAAACACGAAGATCCAAGTCCAATCGATCGAGCCCTAGAACTTGAAATTTGAATTCCTCCAATGATTCTTCTTTCCGAGCTTCCACCAACGAACCCCGAGCCTTAAATCACGTCTAGAGTGTGGAATGAAGGTTGAACTTTATGGGTTTCGAGCCTTGAGTGAAGTTTTTCAAGAGAGATAGTGAAAAAGATGAGAGAGCTGAGAGAGAGGGGGAGGCATCGGGAGAGAGAGAGAGAAGATGGGAGATTTATCTCCTACAACACACACACACACCTTATATACTAGCATATATGTAAATTGCACAAACACTCCTTCAAATAACAATCCTAACACATTGAACCCAATTCAAATTATTCAATAAATCCCTCATTTATTTCATATTCTAACATTAATCAAACTTTTAAACAAATTTTTCAAAATAAATAAATTAAATTAAAAAAATAAAAATTTTACAGGGCTCTACATCCTTTCCTCCTTAGAAAATTTCGTCCTCAAAATTTATGACCATGGCCAACAAGAATATGCATCACATAAATATACTCATGCCATAGCAACAATCATTAAGCATAACAGTAAAAAAAAAAAAAATTAAAGCTCAAATTTAAACACTCACATCGATTTTCTATGCTGAGAACAAATGTGGGTACTTCTCTCTAACCTCATCCTCTCATTCCCAAGTTGATTCTTCTTTCCCTTGGTTGCCCCATAAGACTTGCACTAATGGTATCGTCTTCCCCCTTAACACTTGATCGCGCGAATCTAAGATACGTATCGGTTCTTCCCTATATGACGCATCGGCTTCTAACTCAAGTTCGGATCACTCTAAGACATGAGATGAATCCGGCTCGTATTTCCTCAACATGGACACGTGAAAGACGTCATGCACTCCCGAAGGCTTCAATGGCAATGCCAAGCGATACGCTACTTCCCCAATCTTTTCAATTATGTCAAACGGCCCGATATAACGCGGTGAAAGTTTCCCTTTCTTCCCAAAACGTGACAAACCTCGACGTGGTGATACCTTAAGAAATACGTGATCCCCTTCTTCGAATGATAACGGTCGGCGACGACGATCAGAATAATTCTTTTGCCTACTTTGTGCGGTCAATAATCTTTGACTAATCACCTTGACTTGCTCAGTCGTTCTCTTTTGAGCTTCCAAAAGGCTTTGGCGTATTGCTTTCATGCTCTCGGAGGTCTCCTTAATCATGTCCGGTCCTACTAATGTAGCCTCGCCTAACTCGGTCCAACACACGGGTGATCTACACGGTCTCCCATACAAAGCTTCATACGGTGCCATTTCGATACTAGATTGGTAGCTATTATTGTACACAAATTCAACTAATGGCAAGTGATCCTCCCAACTACCCTAGAAATCCATGACACAAGCGCGAAGCACATCCTCTAAAATCTGAATCATTTGCTCGGATTGCCCATCCGTTTGAGGGTGATAAGCGGTCCTAAATAAAAGGTTGGTGCCAAAAGCGGCCTGTAAACTCTGCCAAAAGCGCGCAGTAAACCTCGGATCTCGATCGGATACGATAGAAACAGGAATTCCATGGAGACGGATAATCTCGCCAATGTACAATCGAATAAGCGTGTCAATCGAATCGGTAACTCGAATAGGTAAGAAGTGAGCAGTTTTGGTCAAATGATCCACAATCACCCATATGGCATCATATCCCCTCGGCGACTTCGGTAAACCCGTAACAAAATCCATGGTCACGTTCTCCCGCTTCCACTCTGCCATTGGCAACGGTTGTAACTCTCTTGCGGGTCGCTGATGTTCGGCTTTCATTTGTTGGCACTTGAGACACTTAGACACGAAAATAACGACATCCCTCTTCATTCCGGACCACCAAAATTGTCTATGCAAGTCGTGATACATTTTCGTTCCTCCCGGATGAACGGCTAACGAAGAATGATGGAACTCTCGCAAAATCTCTTCCCGATACGAAATGGGTACGAACAACTTTCCTTGATAACGTAAGCCCCCATCGGTATGAATCATTCATCCTTCTTGAGCCTTTCCACTAAGGAATTTGGTATGAAGTTCCTCCGCTTCCTCGTCGTGTTGTTGTGCTTCAATGACTCGATTCGATAAAGAAGATTGAACGGTCAAATTGCATAAGGTTACCCCATCTCGGACTTCCTCAAAGTGCAACGCGTAGAATCCCAAATCATTCATCATTTTCCAATCGTGAATCGCTAGACTCGCAAGATGTGTCGATTTTCTACGCAATGCATCGGCCACTACATTTGCCTTTCCTGGGTGATATTGCAAATCGAAGTCGTAGTCCTCCTAGTGTTCCATCCAACGTCGTTGTCTCAAGTTAAGCTCTTTTTGGGAGAATAGGTACTTAAGGCTCTTATGATCGGAAAAGACCTCAAATCTCTCGCCATATAAGTAATGACTCCAACTCTTTAATGCAAAAACGACGGCCGCAAGTTCTAAATCATGCGTAGGGTAATTCCGCTCGTGAGTTTTCAATTGTCACGACCCGTATGCCACTAATCGCCCCAATTGCATCAAAACGCACCCAAGCCCTTTTTTGAAGCGTCACAATAAACAGAATAGACAACTCCACGCTCGGTCACAATCAAAACCGGCGCGGTTGTCAATCGTTTCTTCAACTCCTCAAAAGCTGTCTCACATGCGTCACTCCAAACAAAAGGTGTCCCTTTCCGTGTCAACCTAGTCATAGGTGCCGCTAAACGCGAAAAGTCTTGGACAAAACGGCGATAATACCCTGCCAAACCCAAGAAACTACGAATCTCGAACACATTTTTCGGTCACTGCCAATTCATAACGGATTCTATGTTCCCTGGATCAACAGACACTCCACCATTTGAAACCACATGACCCAAGAATTTTATTTCGGACAGCCAAAACTCGCACTTACTAAGTTTAGCGTACAATCGGTGCTTTCTCAAGAGTTCGAGAATGATAGAGAGATGAGATTGGTGTTCCTCCTCCGAAAGTGAGTAAATTAAGATGTCATCGAAAAAGACGACCACAAAGCGATCGAGATAAGTATGGAAGATACGATTCATTAAGTCCATAAACGTAGCCGGAGCATTCGTCAACCCTAAAGGCATAACTACGAACTCGTAATGACCATAGCACGTACGAAAAGCGGTTTTCAGAATATCCTCTCTCCGGACCCTTAACTAATGATAACCGGACCTTAAATCGATTTTTGAGAAACAAGTCGCACCCTGAAGTTGATCAAACAAGTCGTCGATTCTAGGCATTGGATACTTGTTCTTAACAGTGACATGGTTAAGCTTACGGTAATCAATACACAAACGAAGCGAGCCATCCTTCTTTTGAGCAAAAAATGCCGGCCCTCCCCACGGTGATGTGCTTGGACGAATAAATCCCAAATCTTCCAATTCCTGCAACTGGATGCTTGCGACCTTAATGTGCGTTGCAATAAGAACGCCCCAAGCGTAGGGCTAGGTCGGCTGCAGCATAATAAACTCGGAAGTCCGAGATCGAATCCACAGGAAGCCAATGGAGCTAGGCCGAAAGGTTTGCTTTACGAAGGGTTTTTAGCGTTAGGACCGCCAACCTTTAGATTTGGCACTGAGACGGCCAACTTTTGAGTGGTGGAATTCTCTCTACCTCCTAACTTAATTGAAAATGAAGATTGACTAAAAATTAAGGCGGCAAGGTCTAGGGGTTCATTTCGCCCATAACTTAGGCCGTTCAATACTTCTCTTTGATAACTCAAGTGAGAGTCATTGTCATTTGATCTCACTCGGATGATTTAACCATGAAAATCAAGTTTAACTCGTACAACGGGGTTTGGAAGTGGATGAAGACTCGTTTAGGCATTTTATCGAACACAAAGAGAGCCATGGTTCCAAGCATTGGGTGTGCCAAGAGACTTGTCTACACCCAATCAAAGAAGTTAACATCTCTAGGTTTAGACCAAACATTAGAATTCAACAAGTTCTTTGAGGCATTTTGGCAAACACTTAGAGTGACATAGCTCCAAGCATTATATGTGGCAAAAGATTAAGTCCTTGCCTACATATAATCAAAGAGATTAACAACCCTAGGTTTTGTTACATAAAGATAAGAACTTAATCCATTCACAAACCACATTAAGCACAAGAAATGAGAGAAGCCATTAAACTACCCGAGTCATAGGGTAGAAAATCACCCCATGACCAAGCCAAGGAGGCTACCCCTCCATTAGAGATGAACTAAGCAAGAAAGATGAAAGAAATGCTAGAAACATGGAGAAAAACGAGATTAACAACTAAAACATGAATTGAAATTAAGAGTACTTACATGATTCTTGAAGAAATTACATTGGAAATGGAAATCTAAGCTCAATCCATGGAGGATTGAGACAAAACCTAAGGAGGGAGGTAGAGAGAGAAAGGGAAGGGGAAGAATATCCCTAATTTCGTGCATAAGAAGTATATATAGCCCCCAACCAATATAATTGCAAAATTGCCACTGAAACATTTGCAGACTGGGCTCCTACCGGTAGGGATTGACCTCCTACCGGTAGGAGGTCTTCGGAGCAAAGTTGTGGCCTCCCTGGAGTGGTTTCCTACCGGTAGAACTATTCACCTACCGGTAGGACTATTCACAGATTTTTGCCTTTGACTTGCTGAACTTCGCGGGCTCGCTCCGGACACTCCCGAACTCGAATTTGGGTGTTCTTCGAACCGTTGGAAAGCTTGTTGAGTCTACTTTCTAACCCAAATGGTTTGGATCAAAAGTAATTTTTACATCAAAAGATATGACGATTCTACCCTCGCTTGGTCGGAAAATAAATTGCTTTGGATAACATCTTCACATCTCCCTCACTTCCCTTGACCCTTGGACATCCCGAGTATGCTTCAAAGATTCTTTTCATGACTTTTGGGACTCGGTCACGGAGTGCCATGTGGTCTTGGGTACTTGGACACGCTTGGGGCTATCCATGGCCTACAAAAATGCCTTATTCACACGATTAACCTATAAGGGCCAAAAACACTAACTCCGCGCAATATCATCTAATTAAAGTAATTTATGCACGAGAGAGGGACAAAAATGGTATCGATAAGCCCATTTATTTACACTATCGAGGGCTTATCACTGGACCTTTAATTCCCTAAGTTCAGCGGGAGCAAAACGATAAGGAAGTACAGAGATTGGTGCGGTATCGGGAAGCAATTCGATAGTAAACTCAACTTCTCTCTCGGGAGGTAGACCAGGTAACTCCTCCGGAAACACATCCGGGAAATTGCAAACTATAGGGGGCAACTCCCCACGCACGGACACATCTTCATCTAGGGTCAAACTTGCCAACAAAGAGTAAACGTACTCCCGCTCTCAAGACCCACACAGATACGGCTCCAACGGTTCCTGACGTTCCCCAAAGAACTCAAAACAAGCACCCTCAGGCGGACAAATACGAACTCGACGCTTGAAAAAATCAATGGTGGCATGAAACATAGATAACCAATCCATTCCAAGATTAAGGTCAAAGCCCGACATTCCCAATACAATGAAATCAAAGGTGAAGCGACAATCATGAATAAGAAGTTCGCAGTCTCGACAAATACGATCCAAAGGTGTCCTACCCCCTAAGGGTGTCTCAACAAATAACGGTGGACTCAGACTTTCAGTTTCCAACTCCAAAGCACACACAAAGGATGCAACAAGAAACGAATGAGATGCTCCAGAATCAAAGAGTACTTTAGCAAGGGAATTGAACAATAGAAATATACCCCTCACAACCGAAGCCTCTGAAGCTTGAGAAGTAACTGAAGGTGGTGGAATAGCAGAGGTGATAGCAAATGCCCTCCCCTGAGTAGTCTGATTCTGCACAAATCCTCCCCGCTATCCTAAAGCTTGAGTGGGAGTAGAAGAACTCGCACCCCTTTCACTCTGAGAGCCCTGAACGGTAGTGGTCTGACGGAAATGTGGTTGTTGTTGTCTCTGCATACCCCGGAATGACTGCTCACCAAACCCATGCCCTAACCTCTTATGCTGCACGGAACCCAACTCACTACGAGCACCTCTCACTCTACGAGGACAATCCTTGGCTAGATGGCTAAACTCCCCACACACATAACACTCATTCGACCGGCAATCTGCACGAAAGTGGCCTGGCTGACCACAACGGTGACATGTAATTGCTGGCCTAGAATGAGCTCCTCGAACTCTGGAAGAAACGGTCGACGCCCTAACATTCGATTGGCTTTAAGTTGCTAAAGATGACTCCCTTGGCCTTTTCCTCCCCTGGTTCCCAAAAGTCCCCGAAGAACTAATGGTAACAGTCGGTTGCCTTGGTTCCCAAACTCCCCTATTTCTCTGAGACTCCTTCGGTAGTTCGACACTCCTCGCGCACTCAACAACCTCAAAATATCTCACCTTATGCTGAGCCACTACCAATCTCTTTACGGAAGAATGCAAACCCCTCTCGAAGCGTCGACACTTCCTGTCCTCGGTTGCTACTAGCTCGGGAGCAAATCGTGACAAGGACTGAAACCTCAATGCAAATTCAGAAACGGTCATATTACCTTGCTCAAGCTTCTCAAATTGTTCCCTCAATTGGTCACAAGATGAGTCCGGAAAATACTGACTCGCAAATAGATCCTCGAATTCGGCCCACGTCAAATTTTCAACATCAGGCTCATTTGCTTGAGTTGCAATCCTAGCTGCCCTCCTCGCGTCCTTCCTACCTTCTAAAATAGATTCCCACCACTCACCGGCCTCTCCAACAAGTTGAACGGCCATGATACTCACCCGTAGGTCATCTTCGGTAATTTTAAGAGCGGTGAAGTTCTTACAGATTTGCGCCAACCAATGGTCGGCCACGAGAGGGTCACTACTTGCCCCATCAAACAGAGGTGGATTTAGATGACTGAATTCTCGCATGGCTACTAAGGCCCGACTGTTTGCATTATCCCTAGGAGGAGGTTGCAAAAGGTTAGCGGCTGCAAGTGCCACAACAATATCCCTAACAAGAGGGTTTTGAACATTTCGTGCCTTCAGATCTGGTCTGGCCCCCAATTTTGCATCCTCTTGTGCAGCTTCCCCATGTTGGCTAACCTCGTCTTCCAATGGTTCTGCACGGCCACGGCCACGAGCACCCTTATTTCCTGTAGAGACCCGTATTTTCAAAAATAGTTTAAAGGATTTATTAATGTTAAAATATGGAATAAATGAGGGATTTATTGAATTATTCGATTTGGGGTCAATGTGGGAAGGTTGTTTATGGAGGGGTGTCTATGCAATTTGTGATGTGTGTTAGTATATATATGTGTGGGTGTGGATGTAGAGGAGTAAAATACTCCTCCCACTCTCTCTCTAACTCCCGGCCTCCCTCTCCTCTCTCGGCTCCTCTCCCTCTCTCATCTCCTCTCACTCAAAACTCCTCCAAGACCTCAAGAACCTTGAAGATCAACCACCCTTCGGCCCTCTAATCGCGTTCTTGAGCTCAAAATTTCGTGGGTCAAGCTTGGAGGGAAGTTCTTGGTCGATTTCAAAGCTTTGGAGGTTTCGGGCTCGCTTGGACTTCGATCAATTGCTTGGGTTTCATTCAAACCACTTGAGGTAGGGATTTCTTACTCTCTCTATGTGTTTATGGGTTGATTATGTGCCTTGATCGTGCTGTAGTTCGTAGTTGTTGTCGCGATTTCGCTGTCGAAAAGTTGAAAATCTGCAGAAAAGTTCCGTGGGATTGATACCCTCAAAAGGGGTATCGATACCCCTCTCTTCTCTAGACCAGATTCTGGCCAGGTATTGGTACCGCCGTCTGGGGTATCAAAACCCTTTTTTTGTTCCGAACAGATTTGGTTTCTTTGTTCTTTTTCGTGCTCGTTTGAACCTCGAACGCTTCAAACATCTTTTGAATAGCTTCAAATCACTTCCAAACTCAATTGTTTGTACCTCGAAAAAATCATTGACCAATCGAGCTCTTTAGGCTCTTGTCGTAGCTTATAAAGTGTAATATTAAACGATTAGAATAACCGTACATTATTTACGCTTTTAGTTTATTGAAGTGGATGTTGTGGCATGTCTCATTGAACGATATAAACTTGTTAAGTGCTATAGCATGACGTAGTGATTGGTGGATTGGCGGACACTGTGGAGTCGTTATTGAATATCGTCGGTTATCAAGTATATCGTAGGGTGCATGGTTGGTCGATAGGGGTTTGCCTAGTGGTCCGGAAGAGAATAGGTTAACTCGTATCTCCGTGCTTCACTTTGATTGATTATCCTAAGTTCATTTGGTATTCGTTCTTGTTTAGAACCTAGCGGGTGGCATGTCGGGGAGTTGTTGTGGGATTGGGATGAGACGAAGGGCGTCGAGACGGACTTTAAGGGATAACGTAAACCTAAGGTATTTAATAATGTACAAAAGGACATGTTGTGAGTGTGTAATACCTTGAATGATGATGAATGATAGACTATGACATCGGGAAAACGTGTGACCTTATGAGTTTGTATGCATTGTTGTAATGATATAAGAACGAATGTGACTTGGAAAGTGACGTCTGCTTATAAATGGTTTGATAATGCTTTTATGTTTACGTGAATTGTAAATTTTGAATTGAGGGTCCTGCAACGTAAGGTGTGGTAATGCGGAGACTCTAGAGGGCCCGCAACGCAAGGTGTGGTAATGCGGAACCGGGTGAAGAGAATTCAATGTGACGCAAGGGGTGGTAACAGTTGAATGTCTCGCTTGATGAAGAGAATTATGGTTGACTGTAGAAGTTTATGTTGATGTTTGGATTGTTTGTTAACTAAGTTTGTGGCTGCTGAAAAAGTGAATGAAATGTTGATTCTATTGAGATTTTATTAAAGAAAGTAATTTGTTTGAAAAGAGGATTTTTATTGAGCAAATCAACGGATCCGGTATTTGGGCACAAATCAATGGATTCCGGCATTCAAACTTGAATCAACGGAGTTTGACCCGAAGTGGTCTTGAGTTTTCCCAAAAATTGTTTTGGAAATCAAAAATTGAAGTTTTATGGAAAAAGGGTTTGATGACGAACAAGGTGAAAACAAGAAAGATTGTGGTATCATACGAGAAACGATGAGATGATTGAGGATTGATTATTGATTGATGTAAACTGATGCGAGTTTATTAAAGTTGCTAGTTTGATGTGAGAATAGCAAGAAATATTTATAAGAAGTCTAGAATGTTGTAGTCGTGGTCCGATTGTTATTGGTGGTTAATCATTGTTTCTCGCAATCACTTATTGACACTCATTCAGTCTCGGTTCATATGTCATCGCATGTTCATATAGCTTGAGTATAGAAATTTCTATTGGGCTAGTGTAGCTCAACAAAATCCTTCTTTTCAGGTCTAGATGCCGGACAGTAGATTGCATGCTATGGTGTGATTCGACATGAAGATTTTTGGAAGCTAATTTGACTACTTACTTTCTCATCTATGTAATAGACTTACTTTCGGTTAAAGACGACTTTGTAACCAATTCACTTTTGAGTTATCTTTTGACTTAAGTTTGTAATTTTTTAAACACTTGTGCTTGTGTTTAAGTTAATTTGGGCCGTGGTGCCAATGTTGTAATTCTTTAAACTTGGGAATTTGGTTTGTAAATTGAACAGGTGGGAAATCATTTTGGGTATTATTTACCTTATGTGAGAATCTTTTATTGAAATGTGATATTAAATTATGTTGAAAATCGAGGGCGTGACAAATTGGTATCAGAGCATTAGGTTTAGAACACCTTTAGACAGTGGGGAGGCTTTTAGTCTCATGGGTTAAAAAAAAAAAATTTGTTGTTGCATTTGTTTTCAAAACCATACGTGGGCTTGCATGAATGAGTCGGTACATAATTGAGGTGTCGCATTTTATATTTTGGTAGAGTGGTATTGAGTTATTGACCTGCATTGGAAATTTGGAGGCTTGGACCTCATTGTAGTGATTGTGATTGTGTCTATGTTGACGTGTGAAGCAAAATACAAAATAGCATGTGATGAAAGGGATGGAATGTTGGTATGACTTATGAGATGAGTGTTTGATGTGTTTTTAATTGAATTACGCGGATTATGTGTTAAGTTTCGAAATGTGTTAAATTAAGATTGTGTGCAGTAAATTGTATAAGGTATAAGTATAAGGTGAGTAATATATGTATTGGGAATTGAATTAGTGCATGTCTTGAATGTGTTTAGAAAGATAAAGACCTGTTGTGGCGATAATTGTGGTTGGTTGTTGTAATGGTAGTTATTGAGATAGATATTGTAAGTATAGGTAGGGCAAGTCAAGCCTATATAGGAGATATAAGTATCTAAAATTGAGATAGGAAAATGAAGGTTATAGGTAGGGTGTCTAGAAATGTTATGTGTCTTCTGGACACCCAGGCGACTACCGATGAGATTCAGTTGGAAGAGGCGCTTGATCACCGCCCTTTCTAGATGAAAGTCTCGGAGAGTCAATTGGACTCTAGGATTGTGTGTAGGGGTTAGATCTTTAGGCTTGAGATAGATGGTTGTATGTGGGAATTTCGTAGGAAAAGAGAGGTATTGTGGTATTGTAACTGTCAATATGATAGGATGGTAGAAAATAGTGAGTGCATTGTTTGGTAAAAAAAAAGAAAAAGAGGGACTTGAGGTGAACTAGATTGATGTGACATGTGTCAAGTGATTACGGTTGCATAATTCATAATACTTTATCTCAATTATATCTATAAGATAAGACCTAATTCAATTTATGTGCACATTACCATACTTTCTTTATTGATAGTTTCACTAAAAGAAATTCAAAAAATATACGGATGTCTCAATAGTATTAAAATAATATATGAAATATTTTGGCACCATTGGCGATTTCAAAATTAATAATTTTTTTTTTTAAGTCGGCTCATGGGCACAAGAAGTGATATTCTATTGTCTCCAAAAGTCGTGTTTCTTATTACTAAAACATTGAAGTTCGATTTTGAGGCCCCGTTTGATAATAGTGATAGATGATGGATGAGTTTCGTAAGGAGATGTGATTAGGATTGAGATTGATAATGAGATGGATTTGTTAATGAGAAGAGATTGATAATGAGTATGTTTGTTTTGGATGAGATTAGATGATGGGATTATTAATATAATGTTTGTTTGAGATATGATTAGATGATGGAATTGGATTGATAAAAGGGATTGGTAATGAAAAGGAGTTGTGATTGGACTACGAATACCAAGTCCCATGGGGTATTGCTAATACCCCCTATGGGCCGAATTGTTCATCTCATGGGACTACCAATCCGGACCAATTTTGGAAACCAAACACAGTATTACTAATACCATCACCTTACGAATCCAATCCCAACCTCTAAGCGGTTTATCAAACGGGGCCTGAAGGTCTCGATTGACCAAAAATATCGATGCGAATTAACTCAATGGCGCTATTAGTTTCTTTATAAGATAATCACAAATTTAATGAACAAAAATTCAACTATGGAACCCGTGAGGGTCTTGGCTAAAAAAATACTTTCTGAATTCCCTAGCATTAGAAACTAAAAAACTGCATTATTAAGCATAAAGCAAGATTACAAACATATAGTTACGTGCGACCGAGTTATTGCATACTCTCTTCATTCTTTTTTAAATGTCCACTACAGTTCTGTATATCATTCTTAATTGTCTATATGTCACAATGTATATTGTTAAAAATATGCAATATAGATCTTCGGGGCAGTTTAATGGACAACTATTTAGATACCTAAAAAAATACCTCATAGTTCCTGATCAAATTTTGATGATCTGAGCTACTCAATGTGATCAGAATGTGATTTTAAGGTCTTCGAGAGAAATCAGCCAAAAAAAAGACCGAAAAGGGTTTGATCTGAGCAGTTTTTAGTTTAGATTTAATGAACGGTTCAATTAAAAACTGCTTAAAACAAGCACTTCCCAATCTTTTTTTTTGCTAATTTCTAGCGAGCACTCTTAAAATCATATTCTGCATATATTGAACGGTTTGGATCATAAAAATTTGATCGGGAACTATGTGATTGAGATTTGGGATTTTTTTTAGGTGTCTAAACAGTTGTCTCTTCAACTGCCCCGATAGATCTTATTTGATATGTCTCAATTTTATCTAGAAGATACTGATTTTGAAAATATAAAATATAATATATGTCGAGAGATATAAGCCATGGAAAATAACACACAAAATCGTAGTTGACATTTAAAAAGGGATAGATAAATAATTCTTAAGTCTAATTGGTCTGTTACTAAATCTTAGGATTAGGATTCTTATTATTCTAGCCTTTTAGAGAGAAAAAAGAAATTTTAAATAAAAAAGAAAGAAAAAGAAACAGCAGGAATATGTGACATGTACAGTGTACACCAACCATATGTACGCACAAAATTGGTCGAACCTCTGGTTCTGAATTAATCATCGAAGTCGTTTAATTTGTTTTACAAAATTATCAGGGTCACTTTAAAAAATCAGTTAAGAATTTGATCGATTCATTCAATCTTTTGTCTAGCAAATTCAAAGACAAAAAAATTAAACGAATTTATCAAACTCTTATTAATCTTGGAGTGAGTTGATTTCTTTAAAAAAAACCCTTAGAAGCATATTTTCAGTAATTTGAATGGTTCTGATCATTTGCGTGAAATCCTGAAATAAATTCAACACGATCCAGTGTACAAATCAAATGATGCATCCTCCGTTTCTTTTTTATAAGAGAGTAACTAGCGTCGTTCCTGTTCGATGCACGGGACAAACAATAAACTTTGTGCGTGCATGATTTTTGGTAGCGGAGTCACACAAATATTTTGTTCCGTGCATCGAACGGAAACGACGCTAGTTAATCTGTGTACGTAGGTGATTTTTTTTTTTTTTTTTGTAATAAAATCCATTTGTCAGCAAAGTCTTATACATATTGCGGGCTCAATACAATTTATTCCCTAAAATCTCTCCACAGAGTCATAGACATCCCCATTCCACACGTTCTCTTTTTTTTTTTTTGGTTAATATTCCCCACGTTCTCTTATTCTCTCTCTCTCTCCCTCTCCCTCTCCCTCTCCCCATGTGCAACAGCCAAAACCCTCCACACATCCAATTACTCTCCTTCCACTCTTCTTCCCAATTCCTGCAAATCAAATCACCAGAGCTCATTACCCAATGCATTCTCCGTAGAAAAACCACCCCATGGAGCTTCCAATCTCTACCAGTCTCCACAAATTCCCTTACCCCTCCTTGCACCCTCACTTCCCCAAACGGTTATTCTTCACCTCTCACCTGTTCCACGGATTCAATTTCCCAATCCGATTGAAACCCAACTCGAGGACTCTCCGTTTCGCATTGTGTTCCGAGAAAAATTCCTCGCCGAACGGGAGTCCGTTTCGTGAGAATCGAGAGGAGGGTGGGAGGAGTTCGCGCGAGGATTCTGGGTTCGTTGAAGTGATCGGAATCGGGAGCAGAAAAGATGCCGTCCTCGACTTCTGCTTGGACTCGCCTTCTCTTTCGCCGTCTTTGAGGTTCTGGTATGCTCTTTTCTAAAACAGCTCCGTTGTCGCGTATGTATTTGTGTTCCTATAGTAAATTTCTGTTTCTTTTCTAGAATTGTAGTAGTTAATAAGCCGAGAGGCCTTTGACCTAACGGCATTAGGGGTGCACTTGCTAGGAGCATTGTTCTAAAAGTCGCTAGGCACTAGTCGGGCGGAGGAGGGGCGCGCCTAGCGCTGCCGACTGGCTCTCTAGGCGGCCAACTAGTCAGTGCCTAGGCCAATAAAAAGCCTATTTTTATCTAGGCATTGGACCCCGGCTAACACCTAGGTGCCGACTAGTCAGCCGCCTAAACCTTTTTTTATAACAGACCGGTTTTTAGAACAGAAGCGAGGGGAAAGGAGGTCAGGAGTTTACCTCATCCTCCGATGTGTTAATCTTACTATAAAACAATACTGACTTTCACTGATGTTAGGACCATAGTCCACGGTCCCTTTGTGTTGGCGAATTCCACGAAAAGGGAATTTTTCAACTGATAAAAAAGAAAGAGAGGTTATAAGTGCAATATAGCTCCATCAGCGGAGAATGGTGATGGAGAGTCAAAATTGTAAATTGCAAACAGTATAAGTTGTGCATGTTCGGTGGATTTATTTGTATGCTTGTTTTTGGGGATGGTGACTTTGAAGAATAATGAACATATTATGTTAAAATGCAGACTCTAGTGTTTTGATCACTATAAAGCACAATTTTCTAGAAGGGAGTCGTAGCAGTTAGTTATATGTTATCATATAACAAATTGGGTATCGATAATCTTTGGAATTTTGAGTTTCTGTATCTGTATTTTGAATAGTAATTTGCCCTGTTTTTTATGTATCAGGGTACTTTTGGATTATTTGGTGGGTTTTTTTTTTTTTTGGTTTCGGGTGGGTGGGGAAAGTATCATACAATGACCATGCTATACAAAATGGTAACTTTTGTAATGGTCCTAATGGAGTAAAATGCTTTCATTGGTTTCATGTAAACATGAAGGTAAATCAAAATAACCAGCATAATATGCATAGGATACCAAATGGATCTCCATCACTTCCTGATATTTGTGTCATGGCAAAATTTCTTTGTCTGCTTTTAGAGGCTAAATGGCCAATGCAAAATCGGTTTGTCCACTTTGAGAGGCTAGAGGGCCATTTTGCACCTCCGGAATCACCAGCCAGTGAGCATCATTGTTTCCACTCTGAGATCTATCTTCCTCTCTACTGGTGTGTTGTTTTCTGAATTATCGATCTCCACAGAAATGCTATTTTCCCCAAGCCTCATGCACAAGGAATTAGGACATTGTGTCAGCGCTACCATAGAAATGGACTAAGCTGTGTCAAAGTTTGATAAGAGAGATAGATCAAGCTAATGAAGTTCATGTCCGAGGTTAGTTAAAGTGATGAACACCCTTTCAGTGACATTCTGGATCATGAGCCTAATGAGCAGTCCAGCTTTGAGAAAGTAAATAGTCGGTGTACAGATTTTAAGTTTTGTGGTAGACATTTATGTATCTGTTGAATTGTTTGCAAAATGCGAAGAAAGATGTCATTGGCTGCTGGTGTTGAAGGAGAACAAGTTGGACACATATGATGAGTGAGGTATTCAAGGGAAAGCCTATATAGTGATCTAAGTATCGCCTATATAGTGATCTAAGTATCAATGCCCCATTTTTCTTCTTTATTATTTGCCAACCTCAAAAATCTATTGCCCAAGGCCTAATACTTACGTTACATATGTTTTTAGACTGAGATCTAAGCCAGCCCTCTTATGTGTCTATTGTTGTAAATCGAGTTATTCCTATATTTCAGGGATATTTTCTTTGAAGATTCATTGAAGGTGCAATTACAACAACGCGACCCTGGTAAAGGTTAGTTGTCTGTGTTAGCAGCTTTACTTTACTGACGGTAATGGTTATATCTCATCGTCCATTATTCTCGATTTTGCTTTCTTTTTACCTATCTTGTGATGTGTTAAAGTATCCAACTCCAAACCAATTGACACAAACCAATTGGTAAGGTGTGGAGAGGCCGCCCATGCTCAAATACTAGTTTTGGAGGAAATAAATAACCAATGTGGGACAAACTCCAACACTCACCCGCACGTGCGACCCCCGACTCGCATGTGGAGAGGTAAACAAAGGATCCAGAATACATGGATCACAACGAAAGAAAGTGCAACTATGGAACAAACAAAGGGGAAATGTCACACCCCAAAATGGTAGTGACAAGCCATGAACCACAAGATCCAAACTCATTGAACATGCAGCCTAAAAAGAAATTAAATTAAATTCTATAGCAATGAACTACTAAACAGCCAACCAACCATTTTTTTTTCCTTAAGAATAACTCCAACCTAAATTCCACAAAAGTATGGGGCACAAACATCCCATTAACGAAATAATATCCAGTGATCCAACAATAATAAAAAGAATTGGTTATCTGACAAATGTTTCAAATGTGGAAGCGATTATTAAAAAAAACCTAGAATGAGACACCCTAAGGAGGTCAACAAAAGAAAATCCCCGAGATGCCGCCAGAGTCCTTGCCCAACTCCCCAACTTGCCTAAAAAAGTTGGAATAAATTCGTTAGCTAACGAGCTCAGTGAATGGCAAAGCATGTATATTAGAATAAGGTTCTGAAATAGGAATCAAAATAATTTACCATGTCAACAAAATTTGGCATCTGCGATGAACAACAAAATATAAACCAAACCAATGAACAATTCAACCAATGTCTTAATGGTGATCACAATACAATATTCAACCACAAGGGGGAATCACAACCAAAATCAATGGTACCAAGTGCCAGTGAACAAATATCTCAAAATTGGGTCCAATATCGAAACTTAGAGTCACCAGGAGTAGGCAGCCCATGGAACTTTTCCCTAAGAATGATCCAGTCAATAACAACCGTTGAGCATTAGGATCACCGGCCTAATCCAGTCTCTTCCCTAATGGCCAGAGTCACCCGCACACAGAGGATTAATTTCCCTGGACTTCCAAAATATGTTCCCATCAATATCCACAAAGTTCTCACCAAAAGATTATTCGATCAACCAATGGTTTCACCGATACCACATGCCAATTTAATATAATCAAATATAAACAATATGTGTTTTCAATTTCAATAGTAAATTTTCCAAAACAACAATTTAAGGGACATGAGAAAGTTTGAAAGTACGTAACATGCTTAACTATTCACCTGGGTCCAAAGCAAATGCAATCGAATGCGCAAAAAGGAAGCTAACCTGAACAATAGAACAATACGAAATGACTAACTAATCAAAGTTTAGTATTGACTCGACAAACTAAGAATATCAGATCTATTAAATTCTTAATCCCAACCCAAATCCTAAATTACTTTAATTAGCCATCAAATTATTAAACCTTATTTTCAACTCCAAACCATCAGTAACCACCAACCTACAAATCCCAACTTCATGCACCCAAACCACGTGCATACAACACACCACTCATCTTGATCTCCATTCATAACTTCTACCGTCACAAACCGTGCACGGTCGCACCATCTCTCTAGCCGGCACCTACCAAATCAACATAGAATAATTTCCATCCAATTAACTTGCAACTAAACCGAACTCTGAGTAGTGAAGCAATAAGATTAATTCAAAACTTACCACGATTGAAGATGAGTACAAGGCCGACCTCGAAACCTTTGACTTCGCTGCTTTTTCCTTTCTCAACGTTCTCTTAAAAATAACCCTAATCAAACTTATGAATATTGGTCTAACTAAACCCTCTTATAAACTTCCCACTAACAACGTTGCACCCTAAATTTTAGCTGATTAGTTAATTAGAATTTACATATATAAATGGCAAAAATATGTTTTCTTATATATATCGCCTGGTTTGTGCTTAGAGCCTTATCTTTATTTCCCAGCTGGTCCCAAGCCCAGATAAAGGAGGAGGGTTGTGCCTTAGGTAGTTGACAGCTAGCACGTAAAAAGCCCGTCAGATCTTTATGACATGAATCTAAATATGATAACGTAAAAAGCCCTTTAAGCGCCGCATTGTGCCTGCCTTCAGGTGCTTCGAAAAATGAGCAAGGGGCGCCACTCCGGCACCGGGTGTGGTGATAAGTAAGCAAAGGTTCCTGCGCGTGCCTGGATGAGTACGGGTCAGTGTTTTAAATGGCGAAAGGCGCACCGCGGCGCAATAGTCCCCTGGGGCTTTAGCGCAAGGCGCGGCGCGCGCTTTATTGACGCGAAGCGCAAAAAAAAAAAATTCCTTCGCAATGAGGCAAATTTATTAGAACAAGTTTTCAACACAAACAAACACTTGTAAAACTTGCAAATGTCATAAAACATAACATAGCAATGGTTAAACGATAGTACTAAACACGAAACATACATATCATCCATGAAAAGTTAACATAATAATGTTTAACCATAGAGACATAACAAAAGGATTGAAGGCAATAAAATCTAGAGTCATGCATAGACATTAATCATCATTCTCAGAACCAAGAACTTCATCTTGAATTTCATCATCATCATCTGATGATTCTGATTTATATCCTTCCACATCTTCCTCCTCCTCGTCATCCGTCTCCCATTCTCCCTCTTCAATCACCTCATCTATAAGAGATGCCTTTCCTCTTGAAGCCTTAGCCTTTGGAGTTGGTTTTGCCATTTTCGCGATATGTGTTGAGTCTGTTGACTTTGAATTTGATGCTCTAGTTGTTTTACTTGGTTCTTCGGCTCCAGAAGTAAAGCAACATCATCCCAATTCAAATCATCACCTTCAAACACAGCTTCTTCCTCCTCCATCTTCCCAACCAACCATTCATTGCTTTCATCAATATCTTTCAAGGATATAGGATCAATGCGATCACGTTTGAGGTATCGACGTTTCAATGCTCTATTGTACTTAACAAATACCAAATCATTGAGACGCTTTTGAGCTAGTCTATTCCTTTTTTTTTGTGTGAATCTGCATTAACAATTAATTATACAAGGGACTTAAATTCATGATCATACTTAACTAAAGGAAGTCAATGAATGAACTTGATTATCTTATACTCACATGCTCAAAGACACTCCAATTACGCTCGCATCCCGAGGAACTACAAGTAAGGCTAAGAACTTTGATGGCAAATTTTTGCAAGTCGGGAGTGTCATGACCAAATGAGGCCCACCAATCAGCTGCACACCATAGAATATTGATATTGGAAAACATTCTTAAAGTGCAACTCTTACGACTTAAATTAGTTACTAGATCAAGGTTAACATGGTGATACCTGGTGTCCTTGTATTTCTTTGCCTCACTGCCATTGCATTACCAAAGAGTCCTTCAGCTCTCTCATACTTCATCAAGTCGGCACAAACAAGGTCTTGTGTATCATTATTGGGAATCAACTTTGTGATACATCTGTATAGGCCTCCAATGACTTCTGGAATTTTGCAAGCGTTTGGATCTTTGTAAAAAAATTCAGGATTTAAGTAAATACCAGCTGCATGCAAAGGCCGATGCAATTGTAATTCCCACCTCTTGTCGATTATCTTATAGACCTCATCATACATCTCCTTATTTTGATTGAAGGAATTTGCAATAGTTTCTTTAGCCCGATCCATAGCCTCATAAATGTATCCCATTGGAGGCTTGACTTCTCCATCAACCAATCTAAGTACCTTAACAAGTGGGGATGCGAACTTGAGGGCAAGGAGCACATTCCTCCAAAATGAGGCCATCAACATGACTTTTTCTACATATTTTCCTCCTTGCTCTTTTGCCAATTTGCTATTGGTCCACTTCTCTGAAGTAAACATCTTCCTTAAATTTCCCTTTTGCTCATAAACCCTTTGCAAAGTCAAAAAAGCGGGTGCAAAACCGAGTTTTTGCCGGCTTAACGAGCTCCTTCCTTTGGGTAAATTGCCTCATCATATTGACATATTCAACAAAGATGGTCGATTATAAATATAACCATGAATCATTATTGCCCTTTCCCAAGTCGTCTTCAAATTTGGCAACTTAAAAATGTCTTCTAACATCAAGTCCAAGCAATGGGCAGCACACGGAGACCAAAACAAGTGAGGTCGTTTTGCCTCCAACAACCTCCCTGGTAATTGTTATAAATAAGTGGTGTTAGAAGTTAGAACTAGAAGTCTAGAATAATAAGTAATTTTTACATGGTCATAACTTCAAGTAAGTAACACAACCAAATAGCAAATTAAAGTTCTCACCTGCCGCCACATTTGCCGCAGCACTATCCGTAACAACTTGAACCACGTTTGCTTCTCCAATATGCTCCACCCACCCATCAAGCAATTCATATATTATTTCTGCATCCTCTACAATTCCAGACGCATCCATAGATTTCAGAAACATGGTCCCCCTCGGAGAATTCACCAAAAGATTCATCAATGTTCTATTTTTCCTATCAATCCACCCATCGCTCATTAGCGTACACCCATATTGTTCCTGGTCTTTTTTGTGCTCCTCCATCAACTTGTTAACATGTTCTACCTCTTTTTTTAGAAGAGGGACTCACACTTGATGATAAGTTGGTGGGGGCAAACCCGGACCGTATTGCCCAATAGCTTCTATCATTGGCGCAAAACTTTCATTGTTCACAACATTTAGAGGTATCCCACAATCATATATCCACCTTGCAATAGCCTGATGAGCCCGGTCTTTCAATATTTTCTTATATGGTTCATTCTCATCAATTTTTGGCTGTTTGCCCTTGGGCTTTTCTATTTTCCACTACCACCTCTGGCTCAGGAGTGTAGTAAGTGTCGAGAGGCCCTATGTTTCTTGGTTTCTTAGGCTTAGAATGAATAGATGCGGAGGTTGTGCTTCCGTGAGTAGAAGATTTCTTAGAACGAGGATTGAATTCAACAATATCATCGTCTAGGTCCAGGTCATAATCATCATCATTCATTGCATCATCAAAATCTGGTATAGACTTAATTTGATTCTTTGCTTCATCCCTTTTACGTATAAACTCCCTCATCTCCTCTCTAACCTCAGGTGGGCATCGGCGACCTGCCGCCGTATTCCTTTTAGCTCCTCCTCCAAGGTGTTGCTTGATTCTTGACACACCCCCATTTTTCACTTCGTTACAAAATATACATTTCAACTTGGTATTATTGTGTGGATCAATCTTTTCGCAATACTTCCAACCAGGGTCCTTTTTACTAGAATTTTCAGATGTCATCTACAATTAATAAGTACAAATAATACCATAAACACATATAGCTACTGGAAAAAAAAAAAAAAAAAAATCTAACAGCCGGAACAACCCAAGAGCCAGCAGGAGGCAATAAGTAATTAATGAAAAAATAGATGGACTCAAATGGGGAGAGAGAGAGGTATGAACGTGAGAGAGAGGGAGAGAGAGAGAGAAAAAAAAAAAAACTGGGAATGCGGCTCTGTTTTTTGCATGCCAAACTCATCTCTACCCTTTTGTGAGTTTGGAACTCACTTGGTCCTCCTCCAAGAAAAAAAATTGCCCAGGAGTTTAAAAAAAAAAAAAAAAAAGAAACAAAAGAAACAGACAGGTGTCGTCTGGAGTCTCAGGACTCTGGAGTGGCGTCAAAAGAAAATAAAAAAGAAGGAAGAAGAGAGAAGAAGAACCAGAAGAGGAAAAAGACAAAAAGAAAGAGGCGTCTGGACTCTGGAGCTCTGGAGTCCTCTGTCGTCAAAAGAAAAGAAAAAAGAAGGTAGAAGAAAGAAGAAAGAAGAAGAACCAGAAGAGGAGGAGGAGGAGGAGGAGTTTACCTTGCTGAAGAGTGAAACTGAAACCTGAAGCTGCTCTCTCGATCGATCGTCGATCGCCTGTCACTGGAGCTGTTCGGCTGCTGCTGGGTTTCAATCGGGTATGATACTTTGATCGAACAGCCGATTAGGGTAGAAATTAGACTTAAAAGCAAATATTATTCAGTGCATCGCATGTGTTTTCTGCTGAATCTGGACCATCGGATCAATTTTTGATTCACAGACAAAAGGCGTGCGCCTCGGCGCCTTTTCTGCGCCTTTCTGTTTTCTGCTATAGCGCCCTTCTTTGAAGCGCAGAACAGGCGCTACGCTGCGCCTTGCGCTTTAGCGCGCGAAGCGCCTTTTAAATCACTGGTACGGGTAAATAAGCTAGTCCAGGATTATAGGATTCGTTTAGCAACTTGGAATATAGGGACATTAACGGGTAAGACTAGGAAGTTAGTTGACACCATGCTTAGGAGGATGATTAGTATAGCTTGCCTTCAGGAGACTAAATGGGTAGGGGAGAAAGCTAAGGAGATAGAGGACACATGTTATAAGCTTTACTATACGGGAAAGGATAGACATAGAAATGGGGTAGGTATCGTAGTAGATAAACACCTGAAAGATTCGGTAGTTACAGTCATGAGGAAAGGAGCTCGGATTATTTTAGTTAAGCTTGTGATCGGAGTGAGCATAGTTAATATTATTAGTGCTTACGTACCCCAAGGAGGCTTGGATGATCTTACTAAAGAGCAATTCTGGGAGCAAATGGATGACATGGTTCAAGAGATACCTTTTGAGGAGAAGCTATTTATAGGAGGCGATGTCAATGGTCATGTGGGAGTGCATAAGCAAGGGTATGAGAAGGTGCATGGTGGCTTTGGATTTGGTGACCTTAATGGAGGTGGTCGGAGGATTTTAGATTTTGCAGTAGCTTTTGACCTTATAGTGGGGAATACTCTCTATAGGAAGCAAGAAGAGCATTTAATTACCTTTAAGAGCGGAGCCAATAGACGCCAAATCGACTATTTTCTTGCTAGAGGTGCTTGATATGTAAGGATTATAAGGTTATTCCTGGAGAGTGTCTAGTGGCACATCATAGACTTTTGGTGTTAGATATTTGTCTCAAGGGGAATATTAGAAGGAGAAAGGAAACTAGATGCCCAAGGACTAAATGGTGGGGCCTAAGAGAGGAGAAACTTGAGGTATTCAAGGAAAGAATGCCTGAAGAAGTATAGTGGGGAGTGGAAGGCGATAGTGACAATATGTGGAATAGCATAGCTGACGGTATTAGAAGAATATCGAAAGAAGTTCTTGGGGAGTCGAAGGGAAAATGTCCAATTTCTAAGGAGACATGGTGGTGGAATGACGTGGTTCAAACCATGGTAAAAGCCAAAGAGTGCTTTAAAAAGTGGCAAAAGACCTGGCATGAGGAAAATTTTCAGGTTTATAAGCAAGCTAGCAAGGAAGCTAAGAAAGCCGCTAGAGATGCTAAGTTGAAAACCTATGAGAATTTCTATGCGAGACTCAATGATAAAGATTATTTATAAACTTGCCAAGTTGCAAGAAAGGAGAGCTAGAGACGTTTTTCAAGTTAAGTGTATAAATGGTATTGATTCGGTGGTGTTGGTGAAAGACAAGGCTATCAGGGATAGATGGAAGTCGTATTTCGAGAAGTTGTTAAATGAGAAACATGAAGGAGGCTTTGGTGGGGAGGAAGAGTATGTACCTGGCGAGAACATAGAATATGAATTTTATCGGAGAATACAAAAGTTTGAAGTGGTTAAAGCTTTGAAAAGAATGAAACCGGGTAAGGCCTTAGGACCAGATGGTATCCCTATTGAAGTGTGGAAAAGTTTAGGTGACCTGGGGGTGACTTAGTTGACGAAATTGTTTAATAACAAGATTATTATGTCTAGGAAGATGCCCGACGAATGGAGAAGGAGCACTCTAGTACCTATTTATAAGAATAAAGTGGATATTCAAAGCTGCAACAACCATAGAGGTATTAAATTGATGAGTCATACGATGAAATTGTGGGAAAGAGTTATTGAGCATCGCTTGAGGATGGTGACTATGATGTCAAAGAAACAGTTTGGGTTTGGGTTCATGCCTGGAAGATCAACCATGGAAGCTATCTACCTATTAAGGAGAATGGTAGAAAAACATAGAGCAAAAAAGAAAGATCTCCATATGGTTTTCATAGACTTAGAAAAGGCTTATGATAGGGTGCCTAGAGACATCATATGGTGGGTTCTAGAGAGAAAGGGAGCGACCAAAGGGTATATCGAGGTGATTAAAGCCATGTATGAAGGTGCCGTGACTACCATTCGAGCACCAGTAGGGGAAATGAGTGAATTTCCAATCACTGTAGGATTGCATCAAGGGTCAGCCTTGAGCCTGTACCTCTTTGCCTTAGTTATGGATGAATTGACTAGACAATTTCAGGAGGATATCCCATGGTGTATGATGTTTGCAGATGACATTGTCCTCATAGATGAAACCGCTAGAAATGTTAATACGAAACTAGAAATTTGGAGGGAAGCATTAGAGTCAAAGGGTTTTCGGATAAGTAGAAGTAAAACTGAGTATATGGTGTGCAAGTTTAGTGGTACCAGCAGTACGCACGAAGAAAGAGTGATGATTCAAGATTAGGAGATACCTAAGAGTGATCATTTTAGGTACTTAGGCTCAATTATTAGTAGAGATGGAGAGATTGCCGATGATGTGACCCATAGGATCCAGATGGGGTGGCTCAAGTGGAGAAGCGCTACTGGTATACTGTGTGACAAGAGGGTACTCATGAAGGGAAAATTCTATGAAACTGCCATCAGACCAGTGATTCTTTACGGGACAGAATGTTGGCTTATTAAGAAACGACATGTGAACAAGATGAGTGTAGCGGAAATGAGAATGTTGAGGTGGATGTGTGGTATGACTAAACGAGACAGGATTAGAAATAAAACGGTTCGTGAGATGATAGGTGTAGCACCCATAGAAGAGAAGTTGAGGGAAAATAGGTTAAGGTGGTTTGGGCACATCTATCGTAGTTCAGGAGGTGCAGTAGTTAAGAGAGAGGATACGATAGCTTTAAGTAGCAATGCTACGGGGAGGGGTAGACTTAAATTGACGTTAGATGTTGTGGTGCGCAACGATATGAGTATAGTAGGTTTGTGTGAATAAGTGGCCCTTGACAGAGCTCAATGGAGGAAAAGAATTCACGTAGCCGACCCCAAGTGATTGGGACATAAGGCTCGGTTTGGTTTTGTTTTGTTTATATATACTGCCATCCAACTAATACCAATTTATAGAATTACCTTCCAGTACCACTATTTATCCAAAATCAATCACATACTCCAAAGATTACAATCATGACAACAATACCCATAGCGCTCGCAAAATAATTATTTGGGACCCAACCATAACACACATATAATAAATGGCTTCGTCGTTAATTAAATAAATAAAAATGCTAGGCCGTAACAGGAAAAACCTCCAAAACCTAGCTCTGATACCATGTTAAAGCATCCAACTCCAAATCAATTGGCAAAGAATGGAGAGGCCGTCCAGGCTCATAAACTAGTTTTGGAGGAAATAATTAACCGTTGTAGGACAAACTCCAACATGATGCATTATATCATTATTAACAATCGTGGAAAAATGTGTGCATGACTGTATATATATTGGTAAACAGCTTGGCTTGTTGATGGACTTCATGGCTATTTTGATATTATATTCTTTCTCGGATTTTGCTATCCACATGATTAGATGATAAACTAGTAAAGAAAAACTTGTAGGCTTTATATATATGCCGGTTCTGCTAACACTTATTTTGACACTTAAAAATCGGAGCCCCATGCGAATAATTGGGGCCGTTCAATTTGTTTAAAACATGTTTCAAGAGTTTCAATAAAAATTAACTCATTCAGATATCGGTAAGGGCTTGATCGATTCATTTAGTTTCTATCTTGTCAAATTTAGGGACAAATACCGATCAAGCCCTTGCCGATAACCAAAAGAGTTGATTTTTCACGGGAACTCTTTAACATATGTTTTAATCAAATTTAACAGCTCCAATCATTTACGTAGGACTCCGTGGGACTCCAAAATGGGTTTCACAGAAGTTGAGTTCCATTTTATGTGTCTAAGTATGTGTTAGTGGAACATATACATATATTATATGTATATGTATGTATGTAACTTCTCTCTTCTTCTTTTGTTAAATCTCTGTTAGCCTTTTACGGGTCAGGATTGAGCAGTATCTTGGTTTATTTTTGTATGTCGTTATGGGATCAGACATCAGCAGAATGATTATGTGAGTAATATCGGCTCTGCTCATAAAAGCTGAGAAAAGAGATGGTAACATATTCAAGTGGTCACCTATTCATGTGATCATTTGATTATACCATTGGGTAGGTCTAGGCATTTCCATTGACGCCTTTCTGTGGTTTATTGCTTCTCCTGCATCCTTTCCTGAATTTGTTCTTAATACCAATCTGTGTTACTGTTTGCAGATGTTACACCAGGCATTTTGGAAGCTCCGTCAGTGTTGCTGTCCTGCTCCAAAGCAGTTATCCTTGTTTGTACATTCCTTGCCTTTTACTCTAGTAGTTACGAGATTTTCTTTCTAATAGATACTATAAAGTGAGTGTTCATAACCCACCACACATGATGTACCGTTGTTCTTAAAGGGAATAATTTGACCTTTTTGTGCAGTTTGTTTTGCAGTTTTGTCAAGTTTTTGCATAGCTTTGACTTGTTTGGGTGGCATCCCCTTGGTGTGGATTGGCACGCTTTATTCATCAAGAAAAGAGAAAAATAAAGAAGAATGACATAATGACATCGTCTAGTAACCAGTGATCTAATGCATAAGGATATCGACATATCAACCTTTAAACTTACAAATAAGAATTTCTGAAAATCTTTGTTTAGGATATGCCCTGGGAAAAAAATGTAGGACTTCTGATGTGTTGTTTTTTTTGGGTAAATATGTCTGATGTGTTGTTGACTTCACTCTAAATAAATACTTAAATAGAGCTTAAAAATCGTGCTAAGGAGTTTAAGGGTGTTAAAGCATCCATCCATCCATGCTCATGCATTTGTCTTGGAGAGATAAGATAATTAACCTATGAGGGACAAGCTCTAACACACTCCTGGACATGCGTATCCTAACGAGCACATGAAGAGGTAAACTAATTATCCATAACATAGGGATTGCCACGAATCAAAGTGCGCACACTCGACAAGAAAATTAATAAAAATTGTTTTCTCCAAAAAGCCTTCAAAAGTCTATCTCCAGTACCATGTTAAACCTTCCAACTCACAACCAATTCGCTACAAGTGGAGAGGCTGATGTAGGACAATAAAGGAAGTTTATGGATTAGTATTGAATGGAAGTTTTAGGGTTTGGGCTTAACAAAACAAGAGAAATGCAACCGAATAGGTTTTTTGTGCTTGTGAACAGTACACGGGAACAGTAACAGGGGCTGTAGTAAACAGAAAACAGGAATGAAAGAGAAAAAAGAAGTTAGAAGTAAGCTCTAGGAACCACTTCTAGAGGGTTTAGGCATCCCTCCTTGGATTTGATTGCATCACACAACCAAAAAGAAGCTTCAAAAGCTCTGCTCTTATAAAATCAAGTCCCTATTATTGAGTCATAAAATCCTTATAAACTACTGGCTAGAGACTTTATAATTTAAATAAGGAACTACTATAAACTTTTAAGTTTTAACTACTATAATCGATCTAAAACTAAATTAAGTCACCATGACAATACCAAATCAATGACTTGACGCACCCCAACAGGAGGTTCCTACAACTATGGCCCTATATTCACGTCAAAGTATATAACCGTAGATGGAAATTTCATCAAACCATGTGCAAGCACATGTAGAATTCTGGAGAAGCCAAGCAGACTATTGATTTTAAATTTGTGTTGCACCAACTCATGCTATCAATTGATGTACCATTCCTTTAAGACACCCCTAAACTCAATTTTAGTCACTTGTTTTGTCCAAGTTATAACTCCCATCTTTAGGTCTCGCTTGTTTATCTCCAGCATGGATTACTCCCTGTGATTGCTATTGACAAACTGATAAATCCCCTATCTTTTTGAAGTTTAAAATTCAAATTGTCTGCAAAAATGAGTATCTGACAATTGCAGTCACAATTTTTTATCTGTAGAATTTTGTGCATTAATATATATACACGCATGAAAATCATTGCATTTCCCCGTTTTGTTTTAGGTGGCTACTGCAGGTTATGGTGCAGATCATATTAGAGCAGTTGATATACTTAAGACAGTGAAATCTACAAACAGATTAGTCGTTGGTATCATTCTCAAGCCCTTCAGCTTTGAAGGACGAAAGCGCCAAGATGAGGTACACTGATTTCTCACACTCCTCTATCATCAGGATATTAAGGAAAGCATATAAGAAGAATCCATCAATTTGTTCTAGATCTTTATTCTTGTCATCATTCTATGAGTGGACATTGTATGATGTATTACATGATTTTCAGCCATGGGTTTCAGTCTGCATGTCATTTCATTATTTAGGTATGTTACACTTAACCATAAAGTTTTGTGGATAGGTATTTGAATTTGAAATACAGACACAGAATTCCCAATATAAGTTAGAAACAAAATGGATACCCTTTGTGCTGGTAGGATCATTACTTTGTGTTTAGATAGCATGGCTGTATAAGTGAGCCAAAGAGTTATGATGCCTTGGTAATAGCTTGGTTATAGGAGAAGCCTAGAAGGCCTGCACCTTTGGAAGCCTGAATGATTGTCTACTTTTAAGAAACTATTTGGGTCTGAAATAGAAGGATAGAAGTTCCCATGTTAGTACCCTTTTGAGTACTTTAATTTTCAATCAAATTGCTCAAATTTGATTTTTCATGTTGTGGCAATACTGTAAGAGCCTAAGATATATTGTTGTCCAGATTTTGGAGCAGGTTACATGGCAAGAAAGAAATTTGAGATGCTTTGCCTTTGTCTAGGATCAAGAGTTTTTTGGTGAATAGTTTGTATAGTTGGGACAAGAGAGAATGTTCTCCTTCTCTTGACCAATTTCTAGATTGGTTTGAGCTTTTCCATTCTCATGGGAGTATATAGGGCTTTTTTGTCTTGTGGCCTTTTTTTGTAATCGGGTGGCATTCTCTTATAGCCTTCTTTTTAATATATTTATTTACTTATCAAAATAAATAAATAAATTTGGAGCAGGTTACTGTTCAATGTGCTCATGTTACCGTACTTAGAACTCCTTTGGTCGTTTCAGTAGTTTAAGATCTCTTTTATGTTTGTTTTTGAACAGGGTGAGATACTTTGAGTTTGATCTAAGGTTTAGAATATTTTTTTGGGTAAGGTAAAATTTTATTAAAACAAACCACATTACACAAGACAGGGCATACCCCAGTCAAACAAAACCATACAAATGGACATAATCAAAGCTTGAAAACAGAACATTACAAAACAAAGAAAAGGAACCAACAACACAAAATTACATGCTATCAAAAACCTTAGCAGGCACATTCCACCGAGAACAAAGAGCCATGTTAGGGCCTGACTTCTTGACTACTCGCCAAGAACTAACACATGCACGGATATCAATTCGCACTTTGATCTCCAACTGATGAACAGAGCTCCAAAAGCTTTTGAAGATTCTACCATTCCTTTCACCCCAAACATGGTAAAGGAGAGCAGCCAAAGCAACTTTTGATAATGAGCACGAAGACTGAGGGCCATTGTTAACTTGAAACATCCAGTCCATGATTTGGGCCAGTCCATTGAAGGGACATTGAAACTTCAGGTCCTTTTGCAATGATTTTCGAAGTTGAGAAGAGAAAGAGCAGTGAAAGAAAGCATTAAATATATGCCCCTCTCTGTGGAAGATATTATAGTTGCTTTGGGTCTTTCCTCTTTCTCTTCTTGCTCCTCTTTATATGATTTCTTACTGCATTCGTTGTCATTGTTGTACCTTCTAATTTCGATTTTTCCATCAATTAACTTTATTTGCAGGTCAAGGATTTGATACAAAACCTACACGATCACACCAATTTCTGTATCGGTGAGCAATGTCTTGCTTTCTATTAGTTGAATATTTGAATATCTGGTACTCCTTTAAAATAACTAACGTAGATTACACCTTTTGTAACTCTTATTGTTGTTCAAAGATTCTTTGGACATTTGTGATGTTTAGACTTCTATTGGACTAAAAGAATCAAACACTATTGTCCACACAAAATGTGTAGACCTGTTCATCATCTTAATCATTTTCCCCTGGCGTGTGGTTTGACTTGATGAAAAGAGATAGATAAACTGCCTGTGCAATACTTGTATTCTCTTCACGTTCCAGTTCAAATCTAATGAGATGAGACTCATGTTCAACTTTGGCTACGTTGTGTTTTATTGTATTCTTCTTGGCCCTTTAAGAAAGAGATGTTTCTAATATGCTTTGTCTGGTTTTAGACCCATCATTTGTCTTCTTATGAAGGATAAGGCCCTTTGACATTTAACCGGGTCCCAGTATTGTTATGCTATTGTAGTGTTAGTTTTGAGGATACCATATGTTTCAGCCTTTCAGGTGTACTTATGGCTCCAGTGGAAGTATGGTCATTAAACCTCCTTTTGTAAAGATTTTGGAATTTCACTGCCAAATTTGTCTTAGTTTGATTGCAATAGAGGTCACAAGTTTTATTTTCTGGGCGTTTAGTCCAAATTATGTACACTCTTTATTGGTAGCAAGTAGCCAAGTTTTCCCTGATTAATTCCTTTATGCTCTCTAGATCAAATTAGTATCAACTTTATTTGTGTTATGATTTGATACACTTGCACCATTTGCGTGTTTTCAGTCCTCCCCAATATGAGTATGTGGAAACAGAAAGTATAATTATAGAAATGCTGTGCAACCTTTTTTGCCCATTTGAAATGGCTTTGATGTGGCTTACTCAGCGTCTGTTAGTAACTGTCTGTCAATAATACTTTGTAACATTATGTAGTTTTAATAATAAAAGTTTACGTGTCACACCCCACTCCAGCCAGCACTCAAATGAGCCCAAACCGACGTGAGGGTGCAACATCAACCACCAATCCAATCCTACAACTCAAATTCTAGCAACTAAGTTAATCAAAAGTCATTTTATTGATAACTCAAAACATATCATTCTTACAAACACAGCGGAAGTCTCAAGGAAGCATTAAGCTATACAATGAACTAGATATTAACATAGGCTGCAACTACATCCCTATCTACAATATTTCATTAAAACTAGTCCAGCCTTCCCGACATGCTACCCTAAGCGAGGGTACAACCACACGACGATCAGTAGTGGATATCTACAATGCCTGCAAAACTGGATTCCAAAATGGAATCCGGGAGTGTTTATGAGACATGGATGCAATTCTATATTAAAGGTATAGCTAAAAGATAATCTCAACTTGTCAAACAGTAAACCAAGCAATTAAAAGCAACACTAGGCACACGGCCAATAATTGAAGGCATTAAAGCCTTTTGGCATAAAGCCAATCATCGGGCACAAAGCCAATAACTTAAGGCATAAAGCCTTTTGGCATTAAGCCAATCACCGGGCACAAAGCCAATAACTTAAGGCATAAAAGCCTTTTGGCATAAAGCCAATGACCGGGCACTAAGCCAACAATTCAATTCAATATAGAACAACATCTATGAATCAAACACTCACCTCATACTCCAAAAGAAAGTAAAACTATGGTTTTGGTGCTCCTTGATTCACCGACTCGTCACCTATCCACAAGCTCAACATTTTAGTATAGCAATACTTTGTATTAGCAAATATCCAGCCTTTGATCAACAATACAACATCTAATTTAGTCAAATACAGTGTCCAACTCTTATTTTCGGCAATTATAAACACAACAATTCCAGCTACCAATTCTGTGTTGGAAATACCAAAATTCAGCCAGACAGTCTATCGTATTTTGGCCATATATCTCTATAGGTTCAAAAGAATACTACAAGACCACCACCACTAGCAAGAAGATTTCCAGTACATCAATCTAGATATAAAATTTGCCCAAATTGGACTCCGAATGACTCAAATATGCTCAATTGAAATTACACAACAAGAAACACGAAATTACGATTTCAGCAGGACAGTCTGTGATCAAAAGCTCATTAAAAATCACCTACTCAATAATTTTCAATGATTCCAGCACCAAAATATCACCAACTGATCAATGTTTAAGACGAGAACCCATAGTCATTAACCATATTCAACTATGATAAAATTGATGAACAACACAGCTCCAAAAGCTGCCCAGAATCCCAGAATTACCAAACCTTCAACTTCGGAACAAAAACTGATTTTTCCTAGAAGGAACTAAGGCACAAACCTTACATATTCAGAAAGGTATGTAAGTCTAGTTTCAGAATCAAGTAACGGTGCATAAAACCGATACCCGAGCTAGAAGATATGACCGTTTTGTCAAGATGTGTCTGTGCTGTTTGCTCATACGCAAATCTGACAGCAGCTCGGTTTATGATTTTTATCTTTTTCCACACTTCTCAGAAAATTCTGAAATTTTTACAGCATAAGCTACTCACACAGAGGCATCTCCAGTAAAATTACCAGAAAATAACATGGTCGGCGTGTCAGTGATAAAAATTCGTCAAAACAGGACAGATTCAACTTGCTTCAAACACAGTTATGCATATTCATATTATACCCGAATTTTCTGAAATAGAAACCCAATTTCCAACCTCAGAAACCCTCTCCCATGGATTCAATTCAGTGCATATAAGATGTAGAACATAAAACCTAACATGGGAAATATGAAATTCAACACTTAAAGAGATGAAAAATACCTAGTTAAGCTTCAATTCAACCTAACCCTAATTCCCCCTTTCTTTCCTTTTTTCTTCTTCTTGTCCACCATTGCTCTCTCTCTCTCTCTCTCTCTCTCTCTCTCTCTCTCTCTAACGTTGAAACAAAACCTCCCTAATGGGTTTCTTTTTTTTTTTCTTTTCCTTCTATGACTCACACACACACGGCACACATGCACAATACTTTTAAAAAAATGCACTTTACCCCTTTAAGTTATTAAATATAACTTTAAAACACCTCAAAGATAAAAGGATGTTACATTACGTTTACTAGTTTATTGTTGCTACAGATATTGTTAACCTTCATGGGTTATGGTGTGCTGTTTCTTTTTCCTACAGTGGTCGATGCAGATGTACTGCTAGAAAAAGAACTAGTGACATTAGATGAGGCATTAAAGACCGCAAACACGGCCGTTTTGATGGCCATAAATGGGCTGTCTATTCTTACATCTGTAAGTTTACCTAAAGGCCATCCTCTGTGGCTCCCAAATTTTTATTGTCCATGTAGCCTTGTCCTTACTATTGGTACATTGACAGGAAAGCCAAAAGAAGCTTCTGGACTCCCAACACGATAATGTGAAAGAACTCAATGTTTCAGACGTAATGAAAGTAAGTTTACTTTTTGACCTTCTTGGTTTGTGAGACTTGTTAATTGTCTTTGAATCACTTATTCTTGCATTTCCCTTTAGTTTGTTGGGTGGGTCCTGCGTCTTGTTCCTAAGTGCTATTGATCACTTTTAAAGGGTTTGGAATCAACAACAAAACGGATGTGTTATCTTTTTCAATCTGTGGGTTGTTTGGTTGGAGTGAAATACAGTAGCTTTCTGGGACAAGATTCGTGATATTGATTCTCTCTGGGGTAGAGTGTGTTATTTATCTTCCTTTCGCGTTGGTTTCCCCTCCCTTTAGAGATACACCACTGTTTTTTGTATCTGTAGGGTTTGGAGGGTCATGTAATTTGTTGTTATGGGTTTAGTTTTGCTTTGCTTCTTTCCATTGTATTGGCTTTTCTTTAATGGACTTGTCATGCTTTTTTTATGGTTCCTTTTTTTGTATCTGTTTTAAATACTTCTAATAATTTTTTTCTTGCCAATCAAAAAGCAAAAAGAAAGTCATCTGTAATGCTTTTTTGCTTGTATTACATCTTCTTATGTCCCAGTCTTCGAATCTATTCTGGAAGGACTGGACCCATTAGTGTTTCTCTATACCTGTAATTTTCTATAAATTGCACTTGCTTGCTTTCTTTTCTGTTTTTCACTTTCTCTTGTTTTGTGAATGACTAATTTTGCAGATTCTGGAGAGTTACAGAGAAGCAAAAATTGGATTTGGAGCTGGTCACAACATGAAAACGTCAATTATGCGAGCTGTGTATGACTGCCCCTTCCTTAGTGTAGGTTTAAAGGTATGAACAGATTCATTATAGGTGTATAGTTTGGTTTGTTTCTCTGTTAGCTGAACAACTCGTTTGTAAACCCTAATTTTGTTATTTCTTCTCAACTTGAGCCAGAAGAATAAAAATCTCCATATAGATTTTGAAGTTCTTATATCATCCTCTCAATCTTTCAGCTTTATGCAATTCAGCCTTTCATTTGGCCAACCAGCTGAAAATATTTCATCTGTAGCGCCATTAAGCATGCCATGACCACCCACGTCAACCCTACTATGCACTTGACTGATGTTAAAGCATCCAACTCAAAATCTATTGGCAATGGGTTGGAGAGGCTGCCGAGGTTGATATACCTGTTTTGGAGTTAATAGTTGACGGATGTGAATGAAGCTCTAACTTCTGCGCACGTGCGACTCCGGACTCACAAGGTGGAGAAATAAATAAAGCATCCATTATATCTGGATCACAATGAAATAAGTTCGATTATCCCTCAAACATAAGGGGAAAAGATTAAAAATGTCTTGCACAAAAGCCTATGATAGACTAGCTTTGCTACTATACCAAAGCATCCAACTCAAAGCCAATTGGCAATGAATGTGCCGCCCAGGGTCTCCAGATAATGATTAACCAATGTGTTCAAGCTCTAAAAACTACATAGGATCAAACCCACCCATCGTCCTCCCCATCTAGTAGCCCACCACCAGCAAATTCCACTCAAGCCTTCCATCCCCTTGCCCGACTGCAACCCTCTTCTCCCCTTTCTTCCCACTGGCCCCATCTCTGTTTGTGATATTTTTTTCCAGGAAATTTGAGCTT
This sequence comes from Rhododendron kiyosumense, assembly GCA_019656275.1. Classification (NCBI taxonomy): domain Eukaryota; kingdom Viridiplantae; phylum Streptophyta; class Magnoliopsida; order Ericales; family Ericaceae; genus Rhododendron; species Rhododendron kiyosumense. The sequence goes on from BPLS01000713.1 coordinate 655,266, forward strand.
CTTACATGCTGAGTATCCTTCAATCATGAAAATAAGGTGAGAAAAGTTGCAGATACAGTCCACAATAGTGGAAGGAGGTCAAGATTTGGTTCTGATGTGTGGTTCCAGGAACGGGTGGTGAAGCACTGCTATTAAATTAGAGTGGACATGCTTCTCTCTGCTTTTGATGATTATGGCAAAGTTAATTGTTACACCAACCAATTACACGTCCTAGACACTAATGGCTCTTCAAGCATTTCTTCAGGGTGGCTTCATCATTGTTAATGCCAGTACCATGGATTGCTATTCCCTTTGGGCAAAACCAGGGAGGGTAGGAGTCTCATTAACTTCGAGGATATGTGCATCGCATGTCATTTGCACAAGATTATACTTGCTGGTTTACATATATCTGTATATATCTGAATATTTGTGCAATATACATATAATGAAACTGGAATAGAGGACTGAAGATAGAGTGAGTGAAAAATAAGTAGGCATTTGTGGTTTGGAATCTTTGGATTAACTTTTGTTTTTTCCAGTGGTAAATGGGGCATTGATTTGAGTTGGACGTATGTAGACACTCCAATCTGGGTTTCCAGATTAGTTTACTTACGGTTTTTAATTCCCCGATGATGAATCAGATAAAAAACAGTCTTGAGAATGAAAAGTTTTGAACTTGGAGTGAGTGGACCCATCCTAAACCCCAAAACCCTAAGTCAAAACCCTGATCTCAGGTTTGACCATCGTGCATTGGACTGACTCTCACGCGCGGTGCTCTATATGCCAGGTGTTGGTCAAAGTCAAAGCCTGGACTGTTGACCAGCGCGCGAGTTAGTAGAACCATTGCGCGATGATGTCACTCTTGCGAGCGTTGGTCAGCGCCTGTCCTTATCACCTTTTTCCAGCTGGATTTTGTGATGATCAGGGGTTTGCAGAGCTGTATAACCCCGTTTTCATCACCAGTATAGCGTTTTGCAGGGCTTAGGGTGCACCACCCTCTCACCCTCTCCCATCACCTTTGTGGAACCCTTCTCCACCAAGCAACTACAACCAGAAATGAATCTGTCCATAGAATAGAACAAAAAAAATAAAGAGACTCGAGCCAATAAAAATTGAGAAGATTGACTCAAGAACAAATTTCCTTAAGAGCTCCATTGTTGAATGCAGACCTAACCATTAAACAAGAAGCGATGCGAACGATGGAATCCGTGAATGCAGAAAATTCTATTGAAAACGAATCCTAATGATTCATTGGTTGGGATGGCGGAAGTAACCGAGAATAAATTCATGTATTCTGAGAAGTCATGAACTAACCCTACAACTGAAATAGATATAGAGTAAATATTCGCCCGCGAAAACTTTATTCTCTTGGATTACTAAATTTTGGACAATCTTATACGATAAAAGGAAAGGCTGGTTGTATAGCCTTGTGCACCACTAACCTAACACTCTTCCACCTCCTATATATACCCCCTTTGGTCTTCCATTACAAGGGTTTCCAAAAATCAAGCAAAAAAGGCTACAAAAACTCTTAACACAATTGATATTCCCTCACTCTTGCCACCTTCATACACTTATTACACAAGCTCTACCACCTTGTTCAAACCATTTTCAAACACTCAAGCAAAGGTATATTTATTGCCTAGTTACTGGTTTGAACCCTGAGAGGGGGCTGGCAGGGCCAAGACTGGTAATCAATACCAGTCCTGGTCCTAAGGTTAGCAGGGTTACAAGAACTGTGTATTGGCGTTCCTGCGCGCGATGGAGCCATTCACATGCGCGACTGTCCCAGTTTGCACGCGACGGTCCTCGTGGGGATAGGATGCTAGTTGTTTTATGTTTTTCATAGTATTTTAAATCACTGTGAAGCATGTTTAGAATTATTCCACTATTTTGCATGCTAAAATCAATAGCTTAGTTTAGTTTGCTCATTCATTTGTTTTGTGCCCTGGGTTGCTTCTGAATATGTCTCAGAGCTCAGGCATGCAAGAGCAATTTTTGGAAGTCTAGTAAGGATCAACGTGCGATGATCTCACTCTATCGCACGCTGATGTGACTATTTCCAGAGATTGTCTTTGCATGGGCAGTTCCTTGACCTTTGTTTTAATACTCCCACTATTTAGGGGTTGCATCTTAATTCTGTTCATTCTGTTTGTAATAATTATTTACATTCAGCACATATGAACTGTTTGGTTTGCCTCCTGGGTGAGCACTAGTCATTCCAGAGCCCAGAAGGGGATAAAATTCAGCCTGTTGGTGGGATGTCAACCCGCGCGCGACTGTATGGGTCTGTCGCGTGATGGTGGACTTGCATGCATTCATGCATGCAAGTTGGCCACTGTTTGTGTAGACACAAACTCATACAAAGGCACTGCTCGATATCCAGTCAGTTTTGAATCTTGTCTCATTTATTTTTCAAACATTTCATCCATCCATGTTATTTTCGATCACATCCTGCAAGCATGTTACAATTTTAATCCCCGATTAACTGTTTCCCTGCCCTAATTGGCTAAAAATTGATTAATAGAAGAAGAAGAATCACAAATATTTTCAAAATACCTAAGTAGAGACCGATCTCCGGATTGGGCAAAAGGGGTGCCTTAAAACCCTTCCCCTCTCGTAATCTGGCTCCTGAACCCAGATAGGGTTATGACGGACTGGTTCCTTCACTTTTTCAAATCAAACAGCGTGGCAAGTGCTTCGAATACGGTTTCTTGGGTGTCGGACCTTCAAACCCGAGTGGCGACTCTGTATTTTTGGCAAGCGCTTGTCATCCCGCTTAGCGCTCCCTCGACCCGGAATTTTTCCTCGGGAAAGGAACGGAATCCTTTCCCCTGAAAAGGGCACGCTGCCCACAACATATTTTCAAATAAATGAGATAAGGTGTTACGTAAGGGAGAGAAATGTGGAGAGAGAGTGAAAGGACACAAGTGATTAGGAGGCGTGTGAACTGCCAGTGGTTTATGGTGGTGTCTACAGAGAAGGAGAGATAATATTACCCCATTGCGCTTGTGACTATAAAGGAAGACGAATGCGGGTTTTGGATGGAAAACATGTTAAAATTTAAGTTGATAATATTAGAAACTCTCTTTTGATACGTCCCTTTGTTTTTGTGATAAGTCTCTCTCTCTCTCTCTCTCTCTCTCTCTCTCTCTTACACAAGCACATCAAGTTCTCTTTCCTTGCGCCTTTTGTAATTTATAATTTGTAGTATTCTGCTATTTTCGTGGTACGCAGTTTAGGATGTTAATCTCTTCAAGTGTGTGAATGGTTTTTATGAAACACTGTTCTAAAGTAGGTGCACTTTGCTGTCTTTTGTTCTTAGGATTTGGATGGCGTTGTTATCTGCATCCTCTCAAGCTCAGCTGTTATTGACAGAAGTGATGTGAAGGCTTTTTTGCATACTTTTCGCCAAACTACTGAATGCATGGGAGGAATTATAATATCTTTAGTTCATGAACCCACAATGGAGCCCAACCTAATAATGGCAACAGTTCTTACCATAGGGTAAGAGCTCTATCGAACAGTATAGTCCACTTAATTTCGCTGCTCTTGTTTGACAGTCTTCCAGACAATTATGTTGAATATGCAATTAGAAGTTCTCATCTTCTTGGTTCGTGAAGGCTGACGGTGAGGGTTGTAACAGACAATTTGATCCTTGAATGATTTCAAACCTAGCAGAAACATAAAAAGAAAATCCAAATTTTATAACTGGAGGGCACTTTTTTTTTTCTTTTCTTTTCATGTGCTAATTATTGGTGTTACCTTACTCAGTTTCATGTAGTTATATACAGAAGTTGAGGAACTCCTTTTCAAAAGAGATGGTGCTAGCTTTTATGCTAGGTCATTGTGTATGAGCATGAGTTTGAATAATCGAATTTAAGATGGCAACCTCACCATGACAAATTCAAAGGTCTACTTCAATTAGCACCACATATTTGAGATTTTTGTTGTTTCTATCAAATTGTCTGAAACACTGCCTGCTTAATGGAAAAAGGAAGTGGGATATGGCAAGCTTTTGAAAGTGGTCTTTAGTCTTTCTAGGGAGACATACACTATTATTGCTGGAGCTTCTGCATATTATGTACGAGTCACTCTAGTATGGAGTTAGTAATGATGTTGAATGTTCTTTTTTTAGGTTTTTAGTCTGTTAACCTATAATGAAAAAAGAGATTGGAAGTAAAGGAATGCGCCCGTGAATATGACTTTCTACATGCTTGGAAGAAAGGCAACCTAATAATCTTGAAAACAAAATCCCCCTCAACCTTGAAGGATGGACCTAAATACATATAGCTATAAGAACAACTAACACTCTGAGAATCTAAAGAAAGCTATGCAACATCAAAGATTCAAGAATGAGGATGGGCTAAGTAGATCTTGGTGGAATCCTACTGGGCATGTTTCTTGGAGTAGGAGCGAAAGCTTTTCCATGGCCTCAGCCTTAGGAAGTTTCTCATCCAACTTCTTTTTGGTCTGATATTGCCCATTACTTGAAGTTTCTCAATCTGCCTCAGGATGCTCCTCTTTTTGTTGGTAGTGTGAAATCCTTCTTCCTGCCTCTAAGTTTGTGTTTCCACCGAAGGGGGTTTGACAACCAAGACATGCATTAACCAGACAATGCATGTGGAATCTACTTAACAAGTTCGGAACGGTGGTTTTGACACACACACACACACACACACAAAAACGATTTGTGGAGTATAAGTTCCCCTGAGATTGTTTCTGGGATGGAGGAAACCGTGCAAATTAGGGGAGATGACAGATGCAAATTTAACAACTCATGTGATTACTTATGGCCTTCTTATGTTGTCCTCATCACAACTGGTATCCTAGTTTTCCATTCGAATGGTAATGAATTAGGTTGAATAATGATGCAAAGGTTGGAACAATCACATAAAATAGTGGAGATGTAATTGACCTGATAGAGTATCATCTAAAGCCCTGCTATGAAGGAATGCACCTGAAACTAATGGTATATATGAATCTCTATCCCTCGTCTCTGTGTGAGGTCATAAATGTTCCATTATCAGATGGGTGGCTTCATATTCAATCATCATTCCGGTTTTGCAGATCCAAATGTCTAATAAGTCTACTGTCGCAGTGGGACACTCCCCTTACCCTACCCTTGTCATGGCCGGTGGAACCCTTTATGTTGTAGAGAAAAAAAGAGTCCACGTAACACAGGTTCTTTGACATGAAACCCTTGATGACCTCCAAAAATTCCGTGACGATGGGCAAGTTATTATGCTTTGACATATGAATTTACTTTTCGTCAAGGTTTGAAGTAAAATTTCTGTACACTAAAACTTGATTGGATGATCGTTTTCAGGTAGTAAACTCCCGTGAGTATAGATAGGCAAAGTATTATGTCCAAGAAATTTTTTTGTACATGTGGTGGCTCATCTCTCGATCCGAAAGTGTTAAGATCTGTCAGCCCATAAATCCAGCAAGAAGGCTGAAAAACCATGCTTTTCTGTGTCAGTCTTTGACGATACCGGCAAACACTACCGAAGGATAACCAATTTGCTAGTATTGATTGCATGACTGAATTGGAAGACCTGAATCGCCTAATTG
>BPLS01000713.1:671847-722815 GCA_019656275.1 Rhododendron kiyosumense
ACGCCTGTTGTACTGAGTGCTGGACACAGCCATGACTCTCTCGTCCTCCTGCCCTCCGCCATAGCAGTCCCTCCTCACCGACTCCTTCACAGCATTCTCAGACGCTCCTCCACAACATCACTCGAGGTACATGCCCTCTCCCTCTCTGGGCCGAACATGCTTGGGAAGATTTAGGGTTTCACATGGGTTGTTTGGCTTGGGAAAATGGGGGAAGATTTTAGGGTTTTGTGAAAATCAGGGCAGATTTAGGGTTTTCTGAAAATATAATTTTTTGGGGCATTCTCATTTAACTTTTGTGTTGCGTGGTGGGTATTTATTGGGATTTTTAGTGGTGTTTTGTTGAATAGGAACTCTTTACCTTCTTTTACATTTGTAAGCAAAACAAAATGGGAAAAATTCATGGTGCACAGTTTGATAGTGTTATTGATTTATTGCAGTAAAGTATCATTGTTGTTAGAAGAAATAGGTGATTTTAGTCAGTTCGCATGGGTCACCAAGAATTATGGGGAGGCGTATTCTGTGGGGTTTTGACTGGGGATGCAATAGCCTTCTAGATAATTTAGTTTTGGATCCATTTAGACTAATAGTGTGATACTTGTAGTTCAGTTTTTGGATCCATTTAGATTGATAGTCTGATACTTGCAGTTCAGTTTTGGATCCACAATTACCAATACACGATTCGTATCCCGATTTGAAAATCTTGGTCTATCCCATGGCTGCTAAATGTTTCCTTAACTTAAAACAGGTCTATTATTCGAAGAGTTGAAAGAAATGGATGAAGAATGCCGTAATTAAGTTCTGAAGCACCCTTGTAAAGCTTGGATATTTTTCTAGTATGTCTTTTTGCAGCTTTGTGAATCTATTAATGGCATAAAATTGTGATATTATAGTTTGATTTGTAATTTGTTGGTTGTAGCCAAGAACAATGCAAGTTAAAGGATAATGATTCGTTAAAGCCAATGGTAACTATTTAGTTTTTGCTATATGGGTGTTTACATTTATGTGGATTTGAACTTCTCAAGCTAGAATTTGTACTCTTTCAATAATTGTAGTCAATGGAAAAAATTTCTGAAAAGTGGAAAGCTTTAGGAGACCATGCTAAGCGAAAGTACAACAAAAAATCTATCAGGAATTCCGAGAAATACAAAGAGCACAAAATTAAGCTTGATCTTCCGAAGGCTCCGAAGGTGGTAATAGTATCTATGTTTATTCATAGACTTTTCAGTTTTTATTGCTCTCTTGAAATTGATTAGAGTTGTTGATTTTGTGTTTAGAACACCTTTATTTCAAGGACTCAACTTAAGGCGGCTTATGATAGGATGCAAAAACTTGATCCGCTTCAAGTAGAGAGTGTAAAAGCTATGGGGTTTGGAGGTATCTTACAACTGAAATGTATGAAGTTAGATCGATCCCTTTGTGAGTGGTTGGTGCGACACTTCGATTCTGTGTCTCTTTGCTTGCATGTGCATGGCAAGGACTGCATAATTACACCACTAGATGTGAATCACATTTTAGGATTGCCATGTGGTGGCCAAAGGGTGATCCTTAAAGGTGAATATACTGAAATTCATGAATTGTGTTTGAAGCATAAAGTAGGGGACCAAGGTTCTATATCTTTTGATCATTTACACAATTATTTGATGAACAACAAAAAGGACGACGATGACTTCAAGGTTTCATTTGTGTTGTATATAATGGGGACTATTTTATGTCCAACATCAGAATTTGGAGCCAATAAGCGTTTTCTCCATGCATTAAAGGACTTGTCCTCTGTAAGGGAGTTGGACTGGAGCCAATTTGTTCTTAAGTTTTTAGCTGAAGGCATTCAAAAGTATCAGAAAGGACGCAAAGTGATTCGGGGATGTCTATTATTCCTAATGGTACATTTCTTAACTTTGTTTATTACGTCAAAGTTTTTTTGAATGTTGAATTGATTATGTATGTCAATCTTTGATTTTCCTACAGTTGTTTTACTTAGCGCATTGCACGCCAGCCGAATATTTCTTTTTCCGATGTGGTATGCGACCTTCACCTCGCCTCTTAGCTTGGGGAGATAAGAGAGAGCTTGTTGGTTCAATAAGACAAGAAAACGAAAAGGTGAAAAGGTAATATGTAGCTGTTGTTGACCAATGATGAATCCTTTTTGCTGCTACTATTGCTTCCTGTTACTGCTATTTGCTATTTGCTGTTGCTGACTGCTGTTGAAGTGGTAGTAGCTATCTACTGTTGGTGTTTTTTGGCTAATCATACGATTATGTTGCTATTTTTCCATGAGGATCAGTTCTAGAAATGTGCCTGTCATGTGGAATGGGACTGAATAATCTCATGTGGTTGCCGTTTACCTGTCAAGATGTTATGTCCAGCACTTGAGCTTGAGTGCAGTCCAACAGTTCTGTTGTTACTGCTAAAGCTATTTTTACTGTTGCGTTGTTGCTATTTGTTTTGATGCAGTTCGGTTGTAGTTGATGCTATGAGAGATGGTTCTTGTTGTTCAGTGAATCCTTTTTCAGCTTCTAAGCTATTAGGATCCTTAAAAGTGTGACTGTCATGTAACGCTCTCTTGATCTTTCCCATTTTTCATAATTGGTCAAAGTCATTATTGAAGATGGAGTTGGCAAGAGAGAGAGAATGATGAATCAAGGAAGGGAGGTTGACCATGATAAATCAATGGAGAATGACCAGGTTAAAAATCTAACTAGTATGGTAGAAAGAATGTCGAGCTTATTAGAAGAGACATTGGCCACTATGCATGAGAAAGATCGCAAGCGTAAATATTCTGCGACTAATGGAGGCATTAACAAGAAAGACAGTCCATCTACCTTGGAGGAACTCGATGTCGAAGGACATTTCAAAATTAAGAAGGCAAAATGCACCGAAAATGCATTATCGGATCAGATGACATCTCCTCTAAAGACAAATAAGGAAAAAGGCAAGGACGAAATTAAATTGAATGCTTCATCAAATAGATTACAAAAGATGGCAACTGATGTTCGTGAGGCCTTGTCTCATACGGCTCTTGCAATTGATGGCAAGAATAAGTGGGAAAAGAAATTGAAGACAAATAGATTTGACAAATCTCAACCGCTGAAGAGAAATGCCAACAAGGTAACAAGATGTGAATAATTATTATATTCTTAATTCTATTATGGTTCTTTCATTAGAATGCGTGCTTGCTAATTTGTAGAAGTCTACCATGGAAGCGGAACCCAAGAGGGCAGATGTAATGGTCACACTTTCCAACGAAAAGCAGTTGATACTAAGATATGTCTTTGATCATACCCAGTCTGAAAGGTAAGAATTCTTACAAGGCAGACATAATTATACGTATTTAATTGTTAGACTAGTAACAATCTACTTTATTACTTGTAGGGAAATTCTTTGTGACTTGGGCATAGAGCACTTAAATATGCATGATTTTTTTTTTTTTGCTCGGCCAAATGAGTGGATTGAGAGTGGACTGATAAACCTAGTTGCTTTGAAAAAAACTCTACTACAAAAGAAGAGGTACCCGAATGGATTATGGCCAGCATGATATTTGCCCACCTATTTTTCAGTATGTATTTGTCATGCATTACTTGTTATAAAGTTCGCGAATGTGGTTACAGTTATTAACGTGTAAGTGCTCCCTTTGTAGAATTATGTTTTGCGTGGTGGTCTAAATGCCAAAAGTTGGGCCAGACAATATACGAGAACTCATCGATACACGGGGGAACCTCAAGCATGTGAACGGGTGTACATCCCAATAAATGATTCAGACAGTCATTGATTTATGTGTGTAGTAAACATCCGCCATGGGATTGTATACATACTTGACTCATTGCCATCTCCGACGGAAAATAAAAGACGAGCTGAATTGGTCATACGTGTGGTAAAATATTTGGACGATTTATTTCAATACTTGGATGAGCCACAAGTCCAAAAATTTAGTATGTTCCCATTTGAAAGATTGAAATGGGTTCCAATTCAAGAAGCTGGTGATTGTGGTGTGCACACCACCAAATACTTTAATTTGGAGCAATTTATTGAAGACGAATTGATTATGGTAACAAACTAGTTTTACATATAATGTCATTTCTATCAGTTTATATACTCAACACTTGTTCCGAATTTTTGGTTTAATTTCTTAATTGTAGCTGAAGTTCAGTTCTGCAGAGGGTAAGATTGGCTTAGTTTTGGACTTGATCATGTTTGAAGGGAACAATGTCAAGGAAAAGATTATGGAGAAGGCTAAAAAGAAATATCCCAGCCCTAAAGGGAAAAACCGATAATATTGTGGTGGAAAACCTGTCCGTATTACTGCTGACCGTGTAGTATTTTAGATGTAAATGCAGTTGCATTTTCGTTAGTTAACATGACTGCTGCCTTTTTAATGTATGCTGTGGCTCATGTAGATTGCTGACTTTTTGATAGTTAACATGCATCTGCTTTTTGTTAGTTAACATGGCTGCTGACTGACCATGTAGATTGGTACTAATTGTGGCTACCTTTTGTTATTCGGAATAACTAAAAACTTATGATATGTATTCAATGATATCGGGGCCTTTCTTTATTTTGATGAATGTTGAGAAATTTTATGCTTACTTGTTGTGAATGAAGGAATACTCTACCATTTTAGTCGCCATGTCATAAAATTGGAGGTGCTTATCATGTCAAATAACATACTTACCACGAATACAGGATGTACTTAACCAAAACTGGACATTCTTACCACAGATTTTGGAAGGAAAAAATAGTGACTGAAGGTGCTTACCATGACAAAGAACATACTTACCACAAATACATGATATACTTAACTAAAACTGGACATTCTTACCACAGATTTTGGAAGAAAAAAATAGTGACTGAATGTGCTTACCATGACAAAGAACATACTTACCGTGAATACAAGATGTACTTAACCAAAACTGGACATTCTTACCACAGATTTTGGAAGGAAAAAATAGTGACTGAAGGTACTTATTATGACAAAGAACCTTCTTATCACAAATGCAGGGTGTTCATAACTAAAAACTGGACATTCTTTTCACGAATACTGAATATTCTTACGATTACAAATGAAAGACGTTACATGAAACAAAGATTACGATTACATTTTCAAATTGCATACTACATTTTCAAACTACAAACGATTACATTTACCCTTCAGAACCGTTGCCGGGAATTGTTGACCATCCTCCAAAGTTGTTGCCTAAGACCTGGGCCTGAACACTAATTGAATTTGTTGACCAACCAGCAGCCTGTATAGTTTAAAAGTTATAATAATTAGTGAATGGACAAATGGATACTAGTCTATTAAATGACTGCATAATAAAAGATTTATCAAATTAGGTTGGACACTAGATTCACAACCATTGGCAGTGAATGATTGTGGATAATATGCAGATGAGTCTCGCCTAATGAATGATTGTGGGTGAACTATGCTCGAATCTGATTCATTCTTGTTGATGTTCCCCATATTGTTTGGTACTAATTTCGGGCATTTCGTTCGCGTATGACCAGGTAGTCTACAGTGGCCACATTTTCTTACCTTTGGGATAAAGTCCTTTGTCAAATTTTGGCTCCCTTTACGCTTGATAATGACGGGATCGTCAATACCAAAATGCATAGATGTCCCCTCAACATTGTTCTCTTCTCCCATTGCTTTTTGCTTGCTTTGAACATCTAACATATACAGCTCTCTCATTTTGAATGATAACCTTGTGATTTCTTCTCTTGCCTCATCATATGCATTGGTTGAGTGTGAAGCATAAAAAGTCATTTCAACACATGCAGTTAACAATGCACCATACCTTGTCGTTTGTGTTACCCATTTCGGCATGGGTCTGCAGCCATGAATAGAGGAGGACTTGGCCACTTTTGTCCACCTTTGTGAGATCAGATAAGAGGGAATTTCTCTTAAGTGCTCCATCTTCATTATCGAAATCATATGACAACAAGGGAATCCAATTGACTTAAATTTCAAACAAGAGCATTTCATGATGCCTTCAGTTGGCTGATAGTTTGCTAACCACGTTGCATCCTCCTGTTGATACCGAGATAAGTAGTAAACCCGAAAATCTTCAATCTCAACTTTATCCACCCGAAACAATGATTGCTCTTTCTTAATTTCATTACGAAATTTCTTGAATATGGCCGGAGAAAATGTATCAGCTGCATGCTGTTCAATGCGTTTCATGGCTGTAGAAAGAATGAGAGTACTATTCTCACTCTCTACTTGTGCCTTAGCCTTATTATGTCGAAATTTAGCAAGAGCCCTATCTTATGCTTGTACAAATTCAAAAAGACGTAAATGTAGTTTTAGGAATCGATTCATAAATGCATTCATTCCCTCAACACGTTGCGTGCTTTTTGCTTTTGTAAAAAAAAAAAACCTCGCAAGTACCCCTCAGCCCATAGGTGCCGTTTTTTGTAAACCTCTATCGCCCAATTGTTTTCATGAAGATTATAGTTGTCCATAAGATTTGTCCATGCAATTTCAAATTCTTCTTCCGTTGGCATTGACATGCATTTTTTAAAGTCACACAGGAATCCGAGAACATGGACATTACTCACAGCATTCTTTTTCAGATGCCATTTGCATAAACGATGACGAGCATTAGGCAACACAGTTTTTATTGCTCTCCTCATATCCTTATCTCCATCTGTCATTACCGATACTGGCATTTTTTCATTGCCCATGGAATTAAGAAACTTTTCCAATACCCATGTATAAGCCTCAACAGTCAACAATGCAAACCCAAATATCGCAGTTTGGAAGTGACTATTGACTCCAGCTAGTATCACAAAAGGCTTCCCATAAGCATTCGTTTGATAAGTAGCATCAAATAGTAGCACGTCTCCAAAGCACATGTAGTCTGTTAGAGATGTTGAATCTCTCCAAAATAGATTATTTAACCGATTTTGCTCATCCACGTCATACTTGTAATAGAACAAGGGGTCATATTCTGTTTTTGCACATAAATAGGCTAACGCACCTTCTGCGTCCCCATCCGCAACCTCTATTTTGCGTTGAGCTGTAAAATGATTGTAAAGATCTTTTTGCGTGTATCCAACCTTATCATATCCACCAGATTATTGTGCGGCAAAATCCATAATATAATTTGTTTTAATGCCATCTTTATGCATCGTATTAGCTGAGGCTTTATTAGGACTACGAACTTTCCTATGGGAGCGGAGAAATGGCACACCTATAGGCCCTATCAAGTTGTGGTTGTGGAAGCTTACAAAGTTAGCTACCACGTATTTGTTTGATTTTCGATCTAATTTGAGATGAAATATAGCAGGACATCCAACTCTAGTTAGTGCCATCAGCTCTTTTTTTTTTATCTTCTCTTCCCATATATTTAGCTTCTCGACATCCTTCTTTTGAGCAAATCCACTTCCTTGAAATAACAATACCCTCATTGTCCTTATGAATATTATCCTTTCGAACACTAAAGCCTTTCACTTTAGCATATGCATTATAGAATCTTTCTCTATCCTCATCCGAATCGAATATCATTTCATAAACATCTTCTTCCGTTAATTCATCCAACCGATAATCGTCAAATCCGTCATCAACATCATATCTATCATAATCGCTATGTCCATCATCATCACCATATCCATCATCATCGCTATGTCCGTCATCATCACTAGCGTCATCACTAATGTCTATCACTACATTCTTCCCTTTCAAACTGTCATCCATCTCTTTGAATCTGGTAAAATACGACCACAATCAGTACTAAGTGTTTTCATATCTAATAGTAAAAAACGCAACACATTATAGAGATAATTCTAAATCTGCTCAAATAGGATCATAGTTTGTGGTAAGTATTTTCACATATCGTGGTAATCAACAGATATACATTATGGTCATTTTTATCTTGACAAACCAAAAACATAATCACTAACCATTTGCTAAAAATAATAAATTATGTTCAATATCTAAGAATCAAAACTAAATAAAGACTACAGAATGTGGATATACTTACTTGGTCAAATTCTTCAATTTATTGTTCTTCAAAGTTAAAGAGGTTCTTCAATATTCATTTTCTAAGACAAGAAGGAATATGTGTGGAAAAGTGAAAAATCAGATGGATAAGTTTGAGGAGTTTAAGGTAGGTAGGGAGGAATTTCATATCTTTAATGAACTAGTGTAGGGTAGATAAGCATTTATTGAACAAGTTCGAAAGTAAGTGAATCATTTTCAAAAGTAAGTAAATCCTTTTTATAAGGTAAGTACTAGCAAGAATTGTGGTATGGATACATATACCATGAACAATCGAATATTGTGATGGTAACAAAAACCAGATGGCATGGTATAGATAGCTTGATTTTGTGGTAAGTATAACATTAATGACAGGTTGGTTCGTATTTATGTAACATAACTAATGTACCATAAAGAGGGTAGTTAATAAGGTAACTACCACAATAAATGTGATGTTAGTTAATTCTACTTAATTTGTATTACCTTGTAATTAAAACATAATACCTTAATGATTAAAAAAACTAAATAATGTATTGAATGGGTCATTAGAGATTAATAGTTAGTGGTTACTCTTACATTAGCCAATTATATTAATCACTTATTGATTGTAACTAAGACTACTGTTAACTACTACTTCTACTAATAACATCAATCACTATTAACCTACATTAACCAATTCATTTTAGCCAAGTATATTATTACACAATCATCACTATATCATCACTTATTGAATATGATCAATCAATTAAGCTCTCAGTCAAATGATTCTGACTACTATAGTAGATTATAGAGATTAATCGCCACCCTACCACTAATTGAATAGTCTAATGTCAATTATAACTACTAATTGTTGTAATATCACATTAAACGATTGCATATATCATTTCAAATAAATTATTTAAATATAATTAGGAGATTGTTACAATTATATGGTTTATATTTATTATTTTAAAAAATTTGTTATAAGAAACATATATACACAAAGTAAAATTTTAATGGAATATATTAACAACATTAATTGTAAGTTATTCAAAACAACAAATGAATAAATGTTTTCTCAATAATATTTGTAAAATACTTTTTAATTAAAAATAATTTAATGAAATATATTAACAAGATGAATCTAAAATCAAGGTAATTTTTTGGCTTAAATATTTAGTTTTCAAAATTTGTTATAAAAAATTTGTTTAGAAATTAAATATTATTAAATTAAATTCATATTTTCACCCAATATTTGATAGTCTATTACACAAATAATTAGGAAAATGACAAAAAATATGGTGAATATGACAAAAAGTGTAAAAAAATTCTTGCAAAAAGGTACATTTTTCCGCAAAAAAAATTAATTTTCCAGCCAAAAACTGGCTACCTAGAGAACAAGTTAGAGAGAGAGAGGGCAAAACTGTTAAAGTGTAGTCTTTTGTTGTGGCAAGTATACAATATTTTGTGGTAAGTGTCGGTATAAACTGTGGTAAGTAGAGCCAGTATTCATGGTAAGTATAATAACGTTTTTTTTCTGAAAAAAGGGACAAAACCACCATACTTTTTGGGAGTGATTTTCATCCAACGGCCGAGATTCATCCAAAATCTGACCTAAAGGTCCAGATTAAATGGGGGCATGATGCCCCAATACCACATTGGGGCATCATAGAGGTATTGGGAGATGAGAGGTGAGAGAGAGAGATATTACGGTAGAGGGAGAGAGGGGTTATCTGGTGAAGGATTTTGGGAGGGGAAAATATTCTAGTGTGGATGAGTGTAGGAATTGGTACAGATATACGCGGAAACAAGCCTTGCGGTGTTTGATCACCCGGTTTTCGATTTCGGAAAATTCTAAGAATTTAATTGCAATGTCACAAAATCATTTCGATGCTAACCCCGGTCTTTTTTAGAGAAAAATTAATCTCGATTTTCATAGAAAATATTTTTGTGAATTTTCGAAAGCTTGATTTGATTTTAAGTGATCCTTAACTATTAAATCAGAATTTAATAGACTAAAACAAAAATTTAAGGAATATCTAATATTACGGAATTTTTATTTTATTAAAAATTACAGAATATTACAATGCTATTGTGGATACTCTTAGTAAATGGTGTCCATTTTTCAGACTTGCAAAGATGAACAAGTTTATCATTCCATGCTGTTCCAACTGTTTCACTCGGCAGATTGTTTAGCTTTACTAATTTTAATTTATCTAGTAATTTCGTAGGGTAGATGAACTCATCTGACTAAAATAGTACAAGGGTTAACAAATACCAAAGAGAATAAATTATATACCGGCGGTATAAACATTTGTTTTCTCTAAATCAATTACATTGCACTAAATCGTCATGTTCTATTAATTGAGACCATTGTTTGGATGATGATTGACGATTTAGTGCAATGTAATTGATTTGGAAGAAACAAATGTTTACACCGGCGGTGTAAATAATTTAATCTCAATACCAAATCCCCTCAAGTATTGTATACACCATGAATATTGCATACCCCTGCTTACAGAATTTATCATCAGATGGTATTTAGGCTCTATTTGTTTCGCCATAAAATGTTTTACAAAGGAAAATATTTTCCATGTAAAACAATTTTGCTGAAACTTTTCTTGTTTCTTTCAATTTTTGGTGTTTGGTTGACAATCGAAAAATATTTTTCAGGACACAGGTTTAAATCAGTTTAACTTGTAAGAAGAGCTGTGTTCTAAGCCTTCTCAAGAACATTTATGATTATAAGCCTGTACAAGTACGTAGAAAGAGAAGCATAGGGACAGAGAGATTTATATAAAGAAGTACAGTAAAGAACACTGTTCCCATTCCCAACGTAGAGAGAGACAGTATGTTGCACGTAGGATTGGCAACGGGACGGGACCGGATCCACCCCAACATCCATTTCCGCCCCAAATTGGAAACAGAAATTTCTACGGGAATCAAATATCCGATCTAAAAATTAAAATTAAAAATGGGACTTGCCACTCAAGGGAGTTTGACATGAGAGGTCAACAGTAGATTCCGGAGAATTAAAAAGTCGGTGCTGGACATTCCTCTGGCGACGCCGGTGATTCTTGCCATGGCAGGGCCTTGGCCGGAGAAAACCGCGGCTTTCCTTCTCTCGGACTTGCCTCCACTATTGCCAAAGCACCAGGCCTCTCTCTCTCTCTCTCTCTCTCTCTCTCTCTCTCTCTCTCTCTCTCGGGTAGCTCTAGCTTTCCTAGTCCTAGGTGTGTATGAAACATGAATGTATAAGCAGTAACATTGGTAGCTCTAGTTATGTTGTTAATATGAAAAACTATGGGAACCTGTTTCTTCTTGTTTCTGGGCTTTCTTGCTGAGAGGTACCGTAGTCTCGATCAAAACAACTTCTTATGTCGAAGCAAACCGGGCCTTAGTCTCGATCAAACAAACTTCCAACTAAACGTAGGAGATGTGAAGCTCTTAGATTTACCATCTAATTTCATATTTAAATTCGTACAAACAAAAAGGGACCTAAAAATCTGGCAAGAGATGAGAAGTGGCGCAAGCATTCGATTAAACAAACCCTAAGCAAAGCCAAAAGTGATCTATTCTCTCCCGCTTATTTTTTTTAAAGCAGAAAATGACGTCTTCGTACAAACCTTTCCTTTGTTTCTCATTTTCCTGGCAAAAAAAAGAACTGAAATAAATCTTTAGCTTAGTAGCTTTTCCATCCACTTGATACCTTCTTTCTTTTCCTTTTTCACAAGTTCAAAATACAAAATACTTTCCTCAAAAAAAATACTCTGTACAAAGTACCAAACACACCTTAGAATTCAAGC
Organism: Rhododendron kiyosumense; assembly: GCA_019656275.1. Lineage (NCBI taxonomy): Eukaryota > Viridiplantae > Streptophyta > Magnoliopsida > Ericales > Ericaceae > Rhododendron > Rhododendron kiyosumense. Next base: position 683,605 of record BPLS01000713.1, read on the forward strand.
AAAATGACCACATTCTTTGGATAATGGAATTTTCAAGGAAAAAAGAAAAGTAATAGGGAAATGGTGTTGGTTTTACATAAAAAGATACATGAGCCAGCCAAACAAAACAAAAAGCAACATCTTATTTATTTTTTTATGGGCTACCAAACTTACAACATATATTTTGATAAATGCCTGTTGCTTTTTTTTTTTTTTTGTGGGTAAGTGAATGCCTATTGATTTTCGTTTCATCTTCCCATCATTATCCATCGATCACCTAAGTACAAACATTTTTATCATACATGGAGATACAACTAACATCTAGCCTACTCCAGGTTGGGGAAAGGAGCTGCTAAGGGCATGGACAAGTACACCCGCAAAGGGTGTTACACATTGTAGTATGCTACAATGAGAGGTTGTCTATAGGCTTCCAAGTGAAAAAAAAAACCTGGAGATACATGTACAGAGGATTTCAATCTTCCTTTGCTGGTTCAACACTCTTCTGGGGTGAATTGTAATTGTGGCTTTGAACAAGGCTGTATAGAAAGTAGCCATAGAACATCAAGACCTGTTAGGCATTAAATATATGGAACAGGAACAGTAACAAATGACGCATGTATTGGCATATATAGCTAAATCAGGATAAATCACATTTTTGGGCTGTTCTTTACTTCAGTTCCCTCAAGTTTCAAATGTGTCTTCTTTCTGTTTGAAATGCTAATTGAAGTTGTGAAAAAATGCTAAATAGGCTTAAAAGTTCGTCACATGACTCGCGTGTTTTTGCTTTTTAGTTTGGAATACTGGGTCAAATGATGCAAGGACCACATTCAAACAGGGGAAAAAATGGGGACCAAATAAAATTTTCTAAAGCTACAGTAAAATGATGTACCTGCAGTTCTGAGGAACCCTCCAGGATGATATCGATGATATCTTCAAGCTTGGTGCCAAAGACATATATTGTTTCCAGTCCTCAAGCATGATTCTGAGATCATAAATCTTATTGCCCAGACCAAAACAACAATTTGCATGCATTGTACAAACTTGATTCAAATCTTTGCTTGGTTCGCAAAATCCACCAAAGTTAGCCGTATTCAAGAATCTCATCTTTAATTCTAAATCGATGACGAAAGCATCAAATTTGATAATGTTAAGGACATCTTGGTCATGGTATCCTGGATACACTTCACGTGAGTTGTACCAGAACTTGTAAAATTCCATGGACCGGTTATTGGACCTGACAAAGTTAAATCCCCCATTTGGTCTGTTCTCCAAATCATAGGAGCTGCCCAAGAAATGATCACATGCAATTTGAAAATCTGCATCCGAATAAAACCGGGGAAATGGGTCCCTAAACCACATGATATCAGCATCCTGGAGAACGAAAACCAACGAAACGAAATGGTATTGAATAGGAGGGCGAAAAAATTTCCGAAAGGCTGACTGGACTGGATTAAATACAAAAGGAAGTTACCAAAGACAGGTAATTTGACATGAAGCAAAGAAAACCAACTGTCACTTCAAACTGCTCAACTGTTTTCTTAAAACTTTTTGACCTAATATGAATTCTCATGCGTAGAATCCGAGTTCCAAAAAAATCTATAAAAATGATTTCCCATATAAATTCAATAATGACAATAAAAAGAACCATAACCAGAATAAATAAATGTGATTTCCAGATGAATAAGCTTTTGTACACAGTTCACACCAATCACAATCTGTTTTTGTTATGCTTCTTACTTCTTAACAAAGAAAGTATGGGGTGAAGTGATATGGTGTCACAAATAACGTGTTACATCAGTAAAGGTTACAGTAGAAGACCCCAACGTACTTTCTTAAATGTCCACAATCATGGCGTCAAAGATATTACTTAATATGGACTGATACTGGTCAACCTAGAAGATCCAGATAGTTTAACAGGAAATAGTACAATACGGAAAGAAGGAATAAGAACCTCCAAGACATGCTGAAAGAGATAATTGTGTTTGAGAGAGAGAGAGAGAGAGAGAGAGAGAGAGTACCGTGAAAACAAAGTTGTATCCCATTTCAAGAACAGACCGTAGGAAATCGATCCTTCTCCACATCATCTTCAAGTAGTCAGGGGTCATAAAATAGGCCTCCCGAGAAAAGTCGACCCCTTCAGTGACAAGGGCAAAGCAATGGATGTGGACAACCAAACAACGGGAAAATGCTTTCTCATCCAAGGCAATAATCACTAAATGCTTCAGAAGTTTACGAGTGCCATCCCCAATCCTAAAGCTCTCAAGAAATAGGTCAACAATTGAATTTGGAGCTGCCCAAGCTTCGTTTAAAGTTGTTAAAATAACTGTTCCATCTTTCATGGCAGCATTCTTTAACACTCTTTCAAGCTTGTACTCGTCACTACCCTACGATAACTCAATACAAAGAAGAAATTCGCCAAAAATGTTAACAAGCACAAAAGATTATAGAGAAAAGTAGAAATCATGCATAAAAGAGAAATGCCAATGAATATATATTGATTTATCGCCATGCCACTACCATACATATCCTTGAAACTTATGAGAGAGGATCAAAAGTGTTCATTCAACATAAGTTGAACTCAAACATGCTTTTGAAAACATATGAAAAGGAAAATCAACTGGAAAACCTCAAAGTTGATCCTATTCTTTTAAAAAGGGAAAATTTTGTTCAAGCTAAAACCAAATCAAACTGTCTTGTTGAAAACTCCAACTTATGAATCTCGTAAGCTCCCTTATGAATGGGCAAGAAAATTCTATCCCACTTCACTTAGAGAAACTCAACTCTCACAGTTGACCACTCACAAGAAACCTGTTAGCAACCTCTCCAACCTACCACTGAGACATCAATAGATATCACCGACATCATAAAAGCAAGCAAATTAGAGACACTACTTCCAATCAAAATCAACCTAGGGCTATATCTCTTCCAACTAGAAAGTTCCCTTTCAATTGCATCCCCTGCGCTACCCCATACCATCTTAAGCATTAAAAAAGGAGCCACAAGGAAACCCCAAATAGGTAGCCAACCATCACTAACATCTCGAAACTTAAGCCAGAACATCCATATTATCCACCTCCCCCAGCAAGCGTAAGGTAACTGCACTTTCAACCTACAAATAAAATGAATTCCTCAAACTTCTTCAAAACAATACAGGACAGCTCATAGGTCCACCCCATCCCCTATTTCACACCCATGAGTAAAGTCTCCCTCTTAAAAACCCTAGCCATCATCCAACTAAGAGCCTCCAAGACAGTTAAAAAAATTACAATTGGAAAAAGTGATTCAGCTCACTCAGCCTCCTAGAATCCGGAAGAAAAACCCCTTTAGGTATACCGCTTATTTAATAACTACTACAGAAACACAGAACATCAACCAATTCCCCCATCGACCACCAAATCCCATCTTCTGCGTTACTCGAAAGTCAAGTCGCAAAAAACATGATCAGATGTTTTTTCCAGGTCCAACCTACACGATTCTTCAACCAAGGACCAACTACTTCGCCTAAAATCCTTACTATCATCTGCAAATCACTTTCTGGGGTTTAAGGCATGGAAAATTAAACGATGCACCATTTACAAAAAATTTAAACTATGCACTAAAGCTCCTCTGAAAATCCCCAAACTCCCACTAGCACTTTTGATCAATTTACAACCTCAAAGAGCAACAAAAGAACTACAATTAGCATTGAAAAGAACATCACATCTACGAGAAAAACGTAACTAGAGATTTCAACAACAGATACTAAACAAAAGTTGGTTAGAAAAGTGTAAAATTGGACGCAAACTTGTGCCATGATTCGCAAAGATCAAACGCACAAAATGAAAACTTGTTTTGGGAATCAGAGGTTTATGTATAGGACCATAGGCTGCTTGTCAAACTAAAATGGAATTTGAATCAGAACTAGAATGGGGATTTCAAATCACTCCTTTTAAAGAATGATTGTTCAAATCCATAATAACGGAGCTCTCGAAACAACATCAAAACGCTCAGGTACACTGCCAAAAGCCTAAATTTGAGCTAAAGCGTCAACGAAAAACCTACATTTACGGTTCAGGTCTGAAACAACTTAGGTGCTATCAACTCCTTCGGGGCCAATCCATTAATGGCTTTGCTCTCGCTTTTAAGGGCGGTGAGATTGGTCCTAGGATTAGTTGAGGTGCACGAAATCTAGCCCGGACACCTGAGTTATTAAAAGAACCTACATTTACTATATACAGTAATCCAATCGGACCCTAACATTTTTCCAGCTAACTTATGATTGTGAGGCGATTAATATGGTGTAATCGAATTTGCCCCCCCCAAAAAAATGGCGTTTGAACTTACAGAGGTAGAGATATCGGGAAACGAGGGAATGACATGGCGAAGGGGAGAGGATGTTTGTATGATCCGGGCTAAGTTGGCGGCTTTGAAGAGGACGAAGCAGGAGAGAGAGGCGGCGAGGACGAAGCAAACGGCGACGATGGAGCGGCGGAGGAAGGCGGAGTCGGGCAGCATCTCGCCGCCGATGGAATTACCGGCGGTGTAACGTGATCGCCGCCGGTGGAATGACAGTCGTCGGTGTCCTCCCGATGGTGGGTTCAATCTCATCGACGATGGATCGGAACATGCTCGTATAGACAGAAAGAGAGAGAGAGAGAGAGAGTGGTTGAGTGAACAGATTATTACTATGTGAGATTAATTACAAACATTTGTCCGTTAATTACCATACAAAAAACGATGGACTTTTCAACAAAAAAAAAAGAAAAAAAACCATACAAAAAACGAGGTACCATGGGGGTGTTTGGGAGCCTACTTTTTGGCTTTTCATTTTTAGCTTTTTGGCTTTTTAGCTTTTCGGCTTTTTAGTCAGAATGTATTTTAAATTTGATAGAATGTTTGGAAGCTTACTTTTTGGCTTCTCATTTTTGGCTTTTTAACTTTTTGGCTTTTTAGATTATGGTCAAAATGTATTTTGAATCTTGGTGAGTGTTTAGATTATATGTGCAAAATGCATTTTAGAAGAGTAGTGAGGGTATTTTCATAACTTAAACGAAAATGGGAAAAGCCAAAAATGCAAAAAGCTCCTCCGGACCACTTTTTTACTTCTCCTCTCCTTAAGCAAAATCAGCAAATGTGTTTTCCCAAAATCCATTTTCGGAATGGGGTGGCAAACAGCCATAATGGGAAAAGGCAATAATGAGAAACAAGTGCCAAAATCATTTTCTGAAAGCTATTTTGAGAATCAACAACCAAACAGCCAAAATGTAAAAAAGGAAAAATGAGAAGTTGAAAATGAAGGTGCCAAACACCCCCATGTTGATGTTGTGAATGCGTGGGCGCTTTTTCTTGTACTCTGTTAAGGGGACCCTTTTGTGGACATCAGTAGTATCATTTTGTAGTACTACTAGCAAATTTTGGAGGATAAAGTTAGAGCCGGTCTCCGGTACGCTCTGCAAGTCTGCGGATTTGGGTAACCTCGCCTTGGGACAACAAAAGAAAAACTTGTTTTTTTACCTCTATTTCAGTTGGTTATCAGTTGTCATTATACGATTTGTTCTGTCATTGAATTATCTATAGATGTCCTATGGCGGATATTAATAAACTAATTTGGTCTTTCGATTGAAAAAAAAAAAAACAAGGGGAAAAAATCGAAATGATCCTTATAGTTTAGTGTTTGTGTCAACTTGGTCCATATAATTTGAATTGGCTTGATTTAAATTCTGTAGTTGAGAAGGACCCCTTCAACTCCAAGTAAAGTTACTTTGCCATTTTCTAGACTCCCACCCTCTCTCTCTAAAAAGATCTCTCTCTCTTGATTCCCTCTCTACAACTTCTTACACCCATTACAATATACATCTTTCTCTATCTCTACACTAATTTGCTCACAAGTCTCTCAAAACTCAATCCAAATCAACATTCACTTTCCATTTTCAAGCACATTCAAGCTTCAATCAAAAGAGTTTTCAAGTTCAAATCAACTTCCATTCCTCCATCTTCAAGCACATTCAAGCTTTGAGGGGAGCCGATCAAGGCCCTTCTCAGTCTTTCTATACTGAGTTTGGGTCTCAAACGAGCTTCTATTCAAAAAGCACAAAAAAATAGTCCTTGTACCGGATACGCTACATCGTGAGACGTTTTACAACTCCGCACGGCGTAGTGTATTACGCCATGCGATATTTTATTTCTTTTACACATTCTTTCTTATATTATTTAGTTTAGTCTGTTTATTACTTCTCTGTGCGGCGATCGCATTCTGTCGTCCATTGAAAACTTCTTCGGCTGTTCCCCTTTATCGATTGAAAGAATGGATGGCAAATATCCGAGGGCTTACTGATGAATCTGTTTAAAGCAGCAGCCATACCGGCGAGACGCTGGACCTTTCTGGATGGCCTTGATCTGACCCGGATCGGCCTCAATTCCCCGACGGGTGACCAAATGCCCAAGAAACTTGCCAGATCCGATGTCAAAGGCACACTTCTTGGCATTAAGCTTCAAGCCAAATTTATTCAGTACATCGAATATCTCGCCAAGGTGGTGAATATGATCGGTTGCATCCTCGCTCTTTGCAACCATATCGTCAATATATGCCTCAAGTATCCTGCCGAGCAAGCCTTTGAACAGCTGAGCAATCATACGTTGGAACGTAGCCCCAGCGTTCTTGAAGCCGAAAGGCATTACCTGATAATAGTAGGTGCCATTGGGGGTAATGAAGGCGGTCTTCTCCTGATCTTCCTCATTCATGGCAATCTGGTGATACCCTCGATAAGCGTTCATAAAGCTCAGGCAAGCATATCCGGCGGTGGCATCCACCAACCGGTTTATCCACGGACAAGGAAAACAATCTTTTGGGCACGCATCGTTCAAGTCGGTGAAATCAATGCGCACTTGCCATTTACCGTTCTTCTTCTGGACTACCATCGGATTGGCCAACCAAGTAGGGTATTAAACCTCACGGATTGCCTCGGCTTCAATAAGTCGCTCAACCTCTTCGTTGACGGCATCCACATGCATCGCTGAGCTTCGGCGTGGCTTTAGCATGATGGGTCTCCTCCTCGGATTGACGTTCAAAGAATGCGTGATTACATCAGGGCTCACACCGGGCATCTCGTATGGTGTCCAAGCAAAGACTTCCATGTTATCTTTAAGGAACTGGACCAATTCATTACGCTCAGCTTTATCAAGTTCCGAACCAACCATAAAGTAACAAGAACCATCCTCGTTGATTGGTACTCGTACCAGGTCCTCCACCGCCCTTTCCTCGACCGGCCTGCCGATTTCATCTGGACCTTGTAACGCATTCGCATCTTTGCCGAGGACGTTCTCCTTCGGCAATTCAGGGATCTCAATCCAATGAATCCCCTTTGGTTTACCATTGCCGCATATGGAATTAACAAAACATTTTTTGGAAACCATTTGATCGCCCCTAATGGTTTCCTGCTGCCCAAACTTGCCTATGAACCGTACGCATTGGTGAAGTGTTAACGCAACAGCCTTCATGTCGTGCAACCAATTGCGGCCCAAGATTGCGTTATATGGGCTCGGCGAACTAACCACGATGAATTCCACGTCCAGTTGCATTGATCCAGCAAATACTGGAAGCACTATTCTGCCAAGTGGATATACCGGGGTCCCGGCAAATCCAACAAAAGGGGCGTCCACCGGGGACATCTGATCCCTCGAGAGGCCGAGGGCCTTGAACGCAGAGTAGTAAAGAATCTCTGTCGAGCTTCCTTGGTCGATTAACACCTTGCGAACCATCTTCCACTCGACAGGAATCAAGAGGACCAAGGCATCGTTGTGAGGCAAGGACAACCCCTCCATGTCCTTTTCAGTGAATGTAATTGCCCAGGTATGACGAGCATCCATCTTACGTTTCAAAGACGGTTGTAACACCATCACCTCAAGTGAAGGGTGATACAATTCGTAGTGTAGTTTGTTGGCCCGGCTCCGATCCATGGGACCATGAATGCAATGGACTACACCATCTAGGGCTCGGATTTGCGGCTGAATCCTCGCATCGGGCGATTTATTCTTGTCAATCCACTGATCCATCTTCCCCTACTGTACAAGCTCTTCGAGATAGAGCTTAAACGGCTGGCATGCCGTCGTATAATGTCCTTGCTCATTATGATACTAGCAGTATACTTTTTGGTTTGGTTCCCGCTCATTGGCAGTTCCTAGCTTCTCCGCTTCCCCCATTGGCCATTGAAATCCTGGTAGGCATCCGCACTCATGGAGCATGCGAAAGATCGGCTCTTTGAAATAAGTGGTAATGGCGAGGTGGTCTCGTCCATCACTCGGCGGTCTGTCCCATGATTTGCCGCCGCTACCCCTATTTCCACCGGATCCGTTGCTCTCTTTCTTGGCAATGGTGTTTACTTGTTTCTTTGCCTCTTTAACTGCTGGTCTAGTCGGATCGGATACTTCTGCAACTCCGGAATCGCTGATATACTCTTCAAGTTCAATATAGCGAGCAACGGTTTACATCAGATCCGACATATCATTCGGCGGCCGGAGCATTAATTCTTTGGAGAGATCAGAGGTTCAATCTAGACCACGCTTGAATGAGGTAGCAGCGGTCCTTTGATCGCAATTTTCGACCAGGTTATACACGTTGTAGAACCGATCCGAGTAGTCCTTCAATGACTCGCCGATCGCTCTTCTTAAGTCCGTGAGTGCCTCAACCGTTCTCGGCCGCCGATTGCTCGCAACGAAACGAGAGGTGAATGAACGCTCCAACTCGCCAAAGCTGCTGATTGACTCGAATCTAAGTTGTGTGTACCATAGCATGGCAGCATCCGAGAGGCTTAGAGAGAAAGTTCGGCACATCATTGCCTGACTAAGTCCGCTGAGCGCAGCCATTGATCTGAACTGTTGTACGTGGGTTGGAGCATCCGACTTTGGATTGTAGGTATTGAATTTCGGGACTTTGAAGTTGACCGGTGGAATCTCATCCATTATGGCCTTGGAGAAAGGTGACCATATCTTTTCGGCGGGCAGAATTCCTGCCGAAGGGGAAACACACGCTCCATGGATAGCATCCCTTGAGTGTTTGTCCGAGATGGGTTCTCGAAGTCCCGTCCACTGACACTCGGCTCGGGAGAACTCCGTTTCTTAGATTCCGTTATCCGTGCTTCCCTGGGGGTGGATTCCATGGGTGATTGCATCACCCGATAGGCGGTCCTCTCACCGGTTCTGGAATTTACCATGGTTAGGACTCTTCAGTTACTGCTGACCTCGCATTTCTCCTCCGGCAGCAGCCCCAGGCTGTCCTTCCATGCATGGCTTGGACCAACAGAATCCCTTGGTTGCTGCTGGGAACGACGCCCAGAATGCTCCGGCGACGGTTGGCGGGGATTAATCACTCCTTTCCTTCGTTCATCATTCTGCTGACCCTCAATCCTGGTTGGGGATCGATCACTTCGCTCATCTTGAAGTCTCGAGGGATGGTTGTTGTGGGAATTCACATTATCCCTCGTATCACCGGACTGGGGCGCCACCTCGAATGGCGTTCGCTCGTGGAATCTCGTACGGGTGCTAGAAGCCGTGACACTCGTCTCAGGAAATGACGTTCGAGGACGGCTATCGCCGGATCGATTGCTACGAAAGGGTGTCCGGTGCCTGGATTCCAAGTGAACGCATCCTCTAGTATCTATACAACACAACGGACCGAGCCTTGTAAAGGCGGAGACCCGAGCTGTGTCAGTAGTTTGAATCAGATGGGCCGTGTTCTTTCTTCGCCGTTCCCTAGATCTTGAAGAGGGAGCAGAGTTCCGATGTGCTTGAAGTTCTTCTACTTGCATCTTCAGCCGCAGCAACTCCTCTGCCATACTCACCGGGAGATTTGGCGCAGGGGGAGGAGGAAGAAGACTAGCTGTCAAACGGTTAACCCCATTGATGTGGAACGAATCTGCTCCCGCAACTTGGTTACTCATTCCAACGATGGTCGAGCTTGTCATCATGGAACCATCGGGCCCCCTAGGGGTACCTAGGAGCCCTAGGTCAGCCCGTACCTGTTGTGTCGTTGGGGAGACCTGGAGAGCCCGAGGGTTCAGGGTGAAATGTGCAAGACCAAGCCGCCATCCATTTGCGCTAGTCATCCTTGAATATGGTGGAAAAGGGAGAGGTTCCGGGGAGGAGATGTTTTCACCACAAGATCTGAGGAAGAAAACTGTCCTCAGCAAAGTCACCAATTATGGTAAGGTGTTTCCTCCGATGGAACCTTGAGAGGAGACGCGGTTGAGTTGGCGAACCTTTGCTGCAACCTGCACGCGAAGCACCCGCGTTAGCACCTAAACCCGAATCTTGAAGGTCCGGGATAGGCACTCCGACGGTCTAATTAGTCTGAGGAAATGAGATTTGTATAGTGGATTTAGGTTGTCCTCCTTTTACCTTTGCCATCCTTGCCCCTTATATAGGCCGAGGAAGTGTGGGGATCAACCCATATCCGGGAATCTCGTGTCGTTTATTACGTCCACCAATCAGGCCAAAGATTTGGCTTGCCAAAACGGTTTCCATGATTTGTTCTCGCAGTCTAAGGTAGTGATGTAGCGCCACCTGTCGTCTCTATCCAACGCTTCCTTTCTCCGCCTCAGGGAACAAGGGTGGCTCGATGGCTGGGAACCATGCCGATGGCTGCAACTGAGTCAATTGCTATTGGATTCGGCACGCCGTCGCCGAACCTAACTCATGACCCACGTTCAGTTCAACTTTCGAGGATGGACTGTCCCACGTTAGTCTAGGCAATAATCCGCCAAACATACCACAAACCGACCCAACAGTTTAATGTGCTAGGTCCGGCTGATGGGTGTCTCATGGCTTGCGCCGAATCCCCCCCACTGAGCCGTATCCGCCACACAGATTTCAGCCAACTAAAGTTCAACCACTACTACAAAAATAGATAAAGACCTCGGTCATCTGGTGTGATCTTTCATTTTTAATCTCGCATTCAAAATCGTGGTCTATCAAGGTGTAACTAAAAATCCCTATCTTTTAACCACATGATAAAAACCGTCATTAAAACTTATTAAAATCGTGACTAAAAACTTAAAAACTGTTATTCAAATGACAAAATCGTGACCTTTAATAGCTTAACATCTCAATTTTATTATAAAACTATGGTTGTTTAGAGAGTAATAATCTCAGTTTTTGAAAAGACCGAGATTAAAAGTGGCTTTTTTCTAAAGGAAAAAATCCTACTTGATTTATCAAGTTGAGTTTTGAACATAAGTCTCTTGAGTTTTGCATAGAAGTATTAACCAACTGCACCACACACACTTTTCAATATATAATTGAAATATTTAATATATAACATATGCGTTTAACATTAAAATGTATTTCGAACATCATTTTGAACCTTTAAATATTAAAATTAGAAATTTTGATAAGCATGAAAGTTGTAGCCCTCTGTGTTATTGTTCAAACCCAATTTGAGTTATCTCAATTAATGGAGTTCTGAGTATAGAGTTATACTCGAAATACAATCGCGATAGAACTCAACCTTCATAAATTTTGTCACCAAAGGTATCCATTTGGCGACGAAATATATTTTCATCGCCGAAAGTACCTCATTTTTTAACGAAATATTTTTTGTAGAATAGTTGAGAATGACATTTATTTAGGGGTATTGCGCCCAGAGTCGATTAAGAGGTAAGCAACTTTCAACTTTTTGTATATAAGAGCTTTCTTCTCAAGTCTTAAAAATAATGTGATGTATTCTCTAACTTACGATCTCAGTTTCTAGATGACTAAGATTAAAAGTTCTTTTCATCTCAGTTTTTTCGAAATGAGATATATTCTTTCATATACAGTCTCAGTTTTTCAAAAATGAGATCTATTCTTTAAGTTACAATCTCACTTTTAGATTATTGAGATTAAAAAATCTTTTCATCTCAGTTTTTTTCAAAACGAGATATATTCTTTCATATACAATCTCAGTTTTTTGATAATGAGATCTATTCTTCAAGTTACAATCTCACTTTTTAGATTATTGAAATTAAAAAATATTTCCATCTCAGTTTTTTCGTATAATTGAGATTAAAACTATAGTCCAAAACATTTTATTACGCTTTTACAAAAAAGTGAGATCTTTTTAGTTTTTGCACCGTGATCTTCATACCATTTTGTAGTAGTGAACATTCATTCCATCTGCGGTGAAGACATCATAGAAACAACAAATCGTTCAGAAAGACTTCTCGCTCTACCTCCAAGCACCCCAAATAAGAAAGGCAAAAACGGAGACCACTACCCAAGTTCCTCATCCTACTACCCAAGAATGGATATTCCAACGGACAGCAAAACCGATCTCCACAATGGGCATGACTCTATTTTCCACAATGGGAATGACGGACGTGCCTTGCACGTCAGGATGCACCTATTGTATGAAAAGAACAATTATTGCTTTTCATTTTTGTACAAAAAAAAAATTACAAAACTTACATTACTTACTAATCAATGCCCGATTTGGTAACACGTGATGAATGTGCAATTTTGTCAAAATTTTGACACAATATGCACAATAGTTGTACTCTTATTGTTTAATTGATCGAATTTTGATAAATTTGCACACGTATTGTGTGTGCCCTTGCTTCTTGCGCACTCTTTGTTATTTAATAGTTTTTTAATTTATGTTATGTATATATATACATGTCAATTGTTATTATAGTATATATAAACAATTCGATTGAATTTTCATGAGTTCCATTGTTACTTATCTGTCACAATAGGTTAATCCCAGAGGTCAGAGCACACGTGATATATGTGCAAGTCAGATTTTGACAAAGTTTGTACAAATTTTTTTTGGTTAATGTGTTTGTTTGATTTTTCACAAATTTTGTTCAAAGCCGACTTACACACCCATCGCGTGTGCCCCGTCCTCTATTATTATTATTATAAAGAGAGAGCACCAAATTGGTGTCTCCCATTTTTGAAGCCCTGTCATATATAACGTTCATAATTGTACCTCTAAAAATTAAGTATTTATGACTATTTTAACTTGCCATTAAATTATTACTATATGCCAAATAGTAATCAAAATAAAAACCACTTATGGTAGCCACTACCCCATGCCATGATCTCCACTCATCCTCAAAATGTGTGTGCCCACCTTCTACAAATTATAATTGGTCAACTTTAGCTTTGTAGTAACTAGGGTTGTTCAAAAAAATTCACATTGGTGTTTTCTTCTATTTCTGTGTATCAAACTAACACATCGCTAATTGATAGAAAAGATAGTTTAAGGAAAAATAAACATCAATGTAATTTTCATTTTTTGTCCATCACATTGAACAGACAAAATACTAGTTGATAGAAAATAAAGTGTAAGGAAAAAAAAAACACTGATATAGGTATTAAAAAAATAAGTAGAGGTGACAAAAATTTAAGACATTTTGCAAATTAAAATATGGAGTATCAATTTGTAACAAAAAATTACTACTGATGACAAATATGAAATATTGGAAACTGAACGCATTCGCTACTATACTGGTAAAAACTAGCATGTTTCAAAAAATGTATTTTTTGGGAGATCTACTATAGCATGTTTCTAACCCCACTAGTCTACTTCTAAAGTTCTTAACCCCTCTAGTCTACTAATAATTCCAATGACAAAACTACCTTACAAAAGAAATAAGGGCCTTGTTTGGCAAACACAAAAAATGTATTTTTCTATTTTTTTTCAATCTTGTTACAACTACGTAACCACCACCACCACGCCAACATACCACCACCACACCAACATATAACATTATGTGTGACAAAAATATCTATTTTTTTTTTATTCTTGTTTTGAGCCCCTTAACATATAACATTTGTTGGAAAAATTTCGGCATATCATACAACTCCAGAGAACAATTTCATTGATAATGTAACGATTACATAATCGAAGCAAAATACAGAATATAAAACATATTAGAACAGTCGAGATACAAACTGAATTTGAACATCAAACCGAGTCCTGTGTGATACCACAGTCTCCTTAAGAAAGATTCGCCGCCTACCGTCGGTGCTGTAGGTTCGTGTTCGGCGTCTTCCTCCTAGGGTTAGCTCTGCTAAACCGCAAGCCGTCGGAACACCACCGTCAACCGCCTTGGTGAACTGACTACCGTCTGCCTTTCTCTCTCAAAAACGTATTTAAGAAAATGCAGGAAGATTGTGGAATTGCTTTTGCCTTCTCCAAAACGGGAGCCTCCTTTATATAGAGTGGAGGAGGTCAGAGTAACTCCATGATGATGAATGTAGAGCCATGAATTCTCCAATCAATTCTGCCAATGAATAGGGAGGTTACGGGATTTGAATTCACAATCATGGAGGAGTTTCGGGGGTTATAGAATCCACACATCAATACATCTATTGATTGTGGTACGTCCAGATACAACAAATCTGGCACATGCTCGGTTGCCTCGTGAGACCCTCTGGTAGCCCCGATTTCATTCATCTGAAATTTTGTAAAATTTCCAACACCATTATCTATCTTAATCTCCAAAAATAAATTTTTGTTCTTCAATGTCACTTATAAGGAGAAACTGACATCATAAAGAAAGAATAGTTATGTCACTATTTTACAAAGTGACATCATAAATATATTAGATCACGGTTTAGGAGAAACTAACATGAAAAAAAAAGAAAGAAAGAATAGTTATGTCATTATTTTACAAAATGACATCATAAATATATTATATTGAGAAACTGACGTTAAAAAGAAAGAATAGTTATGTCACTATTTTTGAAAGTGATATTATAAATATATTATATTATAGTTTTTTACTGACATTATTTATCTATTGCAATCTTTTTAATTGCGATTTTTTCAAAAACTGACATCTTTTCACTTTTTTAAGTGTCATCTTTTAACAATATTGTAGTAGTGATAGGTCGGCTCTAGCCTTAGGCGTGTTGGCCGACCCATTTATCGTAAGCCATATCCCTATGAGGCTGATCAGCATGAGTTCATGAGTTCCCATAGTTATACCTTGTCCTACAGTGTTCTCTTTTCTCTGGGGAGGATAATCGTTCAATAGCGGAACTCGTTCCACATTTTTCGTTCAATGTGGTGAGGCAGGGTCCTCATCTGGGTGAATTTGGCTAGTTTTAGATGTTTATTCAATACAATTTGAAGTGGCCCCAGAAATGGAGCTCAAACCGTTCACCAAGACACAAGCCACCGGGCACAGTCAAACAGGTCCCCCGAACCTGTGATGAGTCCCGAGCTTCCTACAGCCCCCTCGGCGTATTGCTCGGTGAGCAGCACCAAGCCAAGCTCCATCGTACCAGGGTGCCTCAGGAGCGGCCTTGCCTCGGGGATCCCGTTGCCCCATCCAGGAGGAGGCGGGGGGGGGGCTGCTGCCCCGGTTTCCGGGCCCACTCCGGTCTCATTCCGATGATCGGAAACGTTCACTTTGTAGAGCTCGTCGAGTAAAACAACCGTGAAAAAAATAAGCTTGATTGGATATCATTAAATACCTTATCAGAACCTTTTTATCTTAAAAAAGAATGGATCCGAAACACTGGATCAAATCCACTTTAACCCATGAACCGAGAGTTATATAGGCTCCGATTAGGCACTTAATGATATCCAATCAAGTTGATTTTTAGCATAGTTGTTCTACTCGACGAGCTCTACAAAGTGAACGTTTTCGATCATCGGAGCGAGACCGGAGTGGGCCCGGAAACCGGGGCAGCAGCGTCAGGACAGCAGCAAGGGGGCAGCAGCCCCCCCGCCTCCCATCCAGGAAGGTACGTTATGATGGACCCCAGACAGTTACGCCAGGAGAATAATCATTGAGGTGTGACCTGCTCATGTGCTCCATAACCGCCTTATCCGTACATCACATGTGATGTCACTCGAGACAGTTACCCGAGCGTACCTTTCACGTGCATGCTTGGAGACCAAGTAAAGCGAGGTCTATAAAAGCAAAGGGACTCTGGCTATCTTCCCTAGATCTAACCTGATCGTCGGAGGATCACTAGGCTGCCACCAGCCCGTGTGACTTGCTGCAGGTCAAGTGGACGAAGTGAGGACCAACAGATGAAAGAATCAGAGCCCTACCACAGTCCGGATCCCGATTAACCGAACCCCCACACAATTTCATGCTTGCACTTGCGCTTTCGTTCCACTCACGCACACATTTTATGTGACTTATTCTCAAATGATTAATTAAACTACCTGCTTAAAAGTTTTAAATGGAGATAAAATGGTGGTAGTGCAGCCTGATTTTCGGATAACCTATTAAAGTGGGGCCCAAAAACCACAAGAAATGAAGCTGACACTAGTAGGCTTTACACGGTACTTTAGAATTGGACCAAATACAAGCAGGCCGAACCTGTCAACGAGTGATCCAAATTCAGCCCAGAGACGCTAGCTTTGGAAAATGCTAACTACAGTTCTTAAAACTGTGGAGTGTCTATAATAATACTCCTACATTCATATCAATGGAGTAAAATTTCCATATGAATTACTTAAATTTTTATTTTTTCGATAGCTTAGGTGTCCGAGCCATTTTAGACGCACCTCAATTTAATCTTGAGGGGAGATGGGGGCGGGGGCTCCCGTTGCCCACTTGCAAGGTCCCAATAAAATTTTTTCATATCAATTGAAATTTACATTCATATCGGTAGACAGTGTGAAGTATACTAAAAATTATGTATTTTATTTGGTTTTATGTGAGTATGTTGGGTGGTGGCTAGTAGAGCCTTGCATTTTTTTTAACCTACAAAAGATACGTTAGAGCATCTTAAAATAAGAATACTACTTTAGAACACAACAGCCATTGTACGTATTGGGTAGACCTATGGTACACATCTTTTAATAAGTGTGTACCGTACGCACCCTCTATATATTCCCTTGGATTTGAAATAATCTAATCTTAATCGTTCAATTTTTTAATTAAAAAAAGGGCAACCTGTCTAACCGGTCATCACTTTCTCTATTGTTGAGTTTCTCTCCCTTCTATCTTTAATTTGCTTTCAAATGTGGTCCAATATCAATTTGAGTGGACTAGAAATTGAGGTTTTGAAGAATTTTTTTTTTTTTACTTTCTAAACTATTAAATTTAAAATTATGAAAACAATATAATAATTTAAAACCAATTTAATAAACCAATAAAGTTAGACTGTTCGATATGATCAATTTTTTAGTCCAATTTGATCAACATGACATTATTAAATTTTTAATGTCTTCTGATACGTACTTGTCAATATCCGATAATCTTTGATTTTAGTAACAATATTGAATATTGTAAGACTTGATATCCTAATGGTTTAAATCGATCATCCTAACAAAAAATTAAAAACCAAAACTTAAGTTAAAATTGATCATACTTTTGACAGTCATACTCAACCCATTACACCTGAAAGATCGAACCCAAATCCATGTCTTGAGACAGTTGAATAATTAATTTTTTAGTGAACTCTCATTTATCCACGAAAAATTGGAGGGATTTTGATTTTTTGGATTAAATTTTTTAGTGAGAGAATTTGATTTGGAGAAATAATTTGAGAGGAAATTGCAATTGTATTAAAAAATTTGGGTATAATACTTACTTTTTAGTGAATTTCTTGGATGAAAATTTTGAGCGAGAGTTTCATTTTTAGTTTAAATTTTTGAGGTATTGTATAGGGAAAAATTAAAATTTCAAGAAAATAATATGGATAGAATTGAAAATTAAGATAATATGGGGGAAATTTTAAAAAATAATGTGGCGGAAATTAAAAATAATTTTAGTTTAAATTTCGTACAATACATTGTGCTAAGATAACGACAATGTATAGTATTGTTACTGAATTTTTGATTTTTTAGATATGTATTTTGCTTGGGTATAATTATTATTGATTGTGGTAAGACATATTTTGGTCTTATTACCGAATATTTTAATCAATTTCCTTTGGTACGACATGTTGTGGTAAGAAAACGTCAATTTGTGGTATTATCATAATAATTGTGGTTTGTTATATAATTTGTGGCATTTACACATATTTTCTTCTGATATGACACATTATGGTAAGAAAGTGACAATTTTAGATATCATCATAACAATTGTGATTATTTTATAAAGTTTGTGGTATTTTACAAATATTTTTGGCTTAGGTATAACAATTGTTGATTTTGGTACGACATATTTTGATTTTGTTACGGAATATCATACGAGTCAAAGAATTTTTTGTACGACTCATTGTGATAAGATAATGCTAATTTATGGTGTTGTTATAATATTTGTGGGAAGCATTATTTAATTTTTGATATTGTATGCATATATTTGGTTGGGATACAAGTATTATGGATTCTGATACGAATAATTATGGTTACATAATAACAATATTTTTTATTTATGGGTAACCTACTTATGACATAATCAACAGGTAAATTTTAAAATACAAGTCATAACTAGCATCATAAATATGCATTAGAAAATCAAAAATTGACATAATGAAAATCACAAAGTCATAAAAAGAATATTGCATAAAAACAAGAAATTATATAGTCACAATATATATTCTTGTAAAAAGTGTTCAAAATTTTGTATAATGTTTGTAATGCTACAAGGGAACATGAGCAATACGTAGTGGGATCCATATTTTGGCTTCGTTCAGCATAACTACCGCACCATGGGCGGGCGATGTTAGCATCTTTCACTCTCAAATGGATTAGGGGATTCTATAGTGTGACAAAATGACGTAATTTTGCCATCATTTAAGGCTATGTTGCTAGTGTATGGCACAAAGCTCCGCTATAATTAATGCACGAGTGCATTACAGACAAGTAGAGATTCAACTTGGCTGCCTGGCCTGGCTCTTAATTAGTGAAGTTTTAGAATCTCCTTAATTCACGTTTATAGTTCCCTATTTCCCATTTTCGAAAAATTGACTACTGTCCCATTGATGATCATTTCTACACTCGCATTCTATCTGGATCATCGATATCAACATTTTTGCTTATCATTTTTTGCAACTCGATCAAATTGCAGAAGCTTAAAAAACAAGATACCTACAGCCTAGTGAAAGTGTTGTATGAATGTCTTTACATTTTTCCTTGCTGGTGTGAAAATTTTCATCGTTCAATTCCTAGATTAGTCAATTCCCTTAAAGCAAAATTCTATATTATTAAACGAAAAAATAGTAACTAATAATAATCTACGCGAAACCAAATCATAGTGTGAGTTGAAGTTAACCAAACAAGGAATTTACTATGAGGTTGCCAAACACTTTTGATTTCCAATTCTTCAAGAAAGAAATTCAATACATATGCATACATAAAAAATTATACACCTTCTATTACCTTGACAGTACTTTTCTGCACCTGTCGAAATAACAAATCCTCCAAAGTCAGCCGATTCCTTTTGCATTGGCTTGGCGTCTAAAAATGGACACTAGGTAGCTCAAGTGGCAACATAGATAAGCTGTAAATTTAGATATTTCGGATTAGAAATTTAACAATCTCTTTGGCCGGGTTAGGTCATAAAAATAAATTTTTTGTAAATCCCTTAGTTCTAGTGTAAATGATCATGACCTGTTTTGATTAAGCTAAAAAGGAAAATAATTAAGATATGCATAAATTGACTCAAACATTTTTTATCGTCCAAAAAAAATGGACACTTTAATATAACCAAAGTCCCTTTTAGTTGCATGCAAAAGCAAGCTAGGCAAGTCATCAATCAGATGAAAACAAAAGTCAATCCTAGCTTTTATAATATTCAAACATAGCATATCAATTTCCCACCTAATTCCAATCTTCAATAGAAAGTCTTCAAAGGTGGGTCCTACTTCATTCTATCACTCAATTTCTTTTTTGAACTTGTCATTCTATCATTCATTGCCTCGATATTTTCGAGATTCTCATTTTTTTTTTTAATGGAAATTCCTCTTGACCATGGGAATTAACATCCTCATTTTTCATGTACTAATGTATTCTGTTTTCGTTTAGAGAAGAGATTCTCTCTCCTTTCGTTTTCTCTGCACGGGAAACTTTTATCTTTTTTTTAATTAAACGAATATGTAACTAATGTATGTCTTCTTAGATGGAGTATAATCTGATTAAATTTTCAAGATTTTCTGCATTCCCTACTCTTAAAACTGCTTTTTCAGTCATTTATGTGAGTTAGTTCATTAAAATTTATATTTTTTCTCTAACTTCTTTAAGAAGTAAATATTCTTGGGCATTCCAAACTAGAACAGTATACAAACAAAATGAAACAGATAAAAACCCACAAAAAAAAAAAAAAGGCTTAGTTTAAAAGTTTGCATGTACACCATTTTATTGAAGTAAATGATGTATATGAAGTGTGAACACCTCAGACACTACGTAGGGCCTTTGGAAAGACTTGTAAATGATGGTCTCATGATAATTAATCTAAGTAGCCACTATCCTTGACCAGTCATGGGAAAACCCTAAAATCAGCCTGGCTTTATTCTCTCTCTCTCTCGGTCTCATCTTCGTATCCCCCCCCCCCCCCCCCCCCCAAAAAAAAAAAAAAAACCCCAAAACCAACTCTTGCATTCTTCCACAAATTCCGCACACGACTACTAACCAGAATAATAGTAGTATATACTACTGACATGTTAAAATGTATGGTGTTGAGAAATTGGGCAAACCAACAAACTCACTCCACTTCAAAAATATTTGAAAAGAGAATGTAAGACATCGAGATTTTATGTAGCTCTTCAACAGGATAGTTGAATACATGAACAGCTCACGCCAGTTTTCACTATATATTGAATGAATAAAACGCAAGAGTCATTGTCTGGTGAGTATAACAAGTACTTCTTCTTTTTTTTCTCAGCAAAAAAAATGTATTAATCTTTGAAGAAGATATACAAAGATTAAAAGGTAAAAGCCATCCAATACCCAAACTAGGAAAGCAAGACCCAAACCAAAACAGTATATAGCATACAAGTATTTATAACCTAGGATTTACATTACTTACTATCGCAATATCACTTTCTAGGTACAACGCCAAATTGGGTTTCCAAACGCCATAAATTTATATATCTATTACACTTTTTTTTATCGGCAAAAATACTTGTATCGATAACTCGATAAGGGCACATTGAGGGAAACAAAAAGATAGAAATAATACTCGCTTCAAGATATTGATACAATATGCACTTCATTTTATAGAATTAACCTTAGCCCCTTTGGCTACTTGAGTGAGAAATGAAAAGAAATGAGTGTGGTTTCTCTTAATGATGAGAAAAGAAATAAAAGAGCATGTTTTCTCACTATCTCATTTGGATAGGCCTTCCAGTTTCTCTTCTCCCCACTTTTAATGGCTCCGTAAAGGATTCTTGATTCTCATCTTCTCTCACCTCTTTAACCATCCAAATAAGTGAAAGAAAGCTCTTCCCCCACCTTTCTTTCTTTTTTCCCGAAACAGAAAAACTTTTTTATGGAGGTTTCTGTAAATATGCGCGCTTTTACATAGCTAAATCACATGGGTCCAAAATTGTTTGGGACAGTCCGGATTTAAAAAGAACTCTTCCCCTGGAAGAGTTTAGTTAAACTAATGGAAAAGTTCTTTTAAAATACTTACCCAAAAAAAAAAAAAAAGTTCTTTTCAAATTCGAACCATTGATTGCGAAAACAAACGGGTGAGATTTGCCTAATCCGTAAATAAGTTATTCTCCTCCCGAAAACCTCCATCCAAAGCGCGCGGCTGTATGCTCCGGAATGATGTTGCATAATGTTAAGTAACCATTTCTTCACGATATGCGGTTCCCTTTTCCAACCAACAACAGGTAAATTAGTAGGGCATAACGAACATATTTCGCAAGCAATGCAATGCTCATACTATTCAACACGGCTTCGGTCCTGAAATCGCCTCAATAAACGTGATCAATTTTTCATAATGCTAATAGATAATTACAACTTTAAAAGTAAAAATTATAAAATGGGGAATACATGAGATGGTTTTTATTTTTTTTGCCAAAATTGGGAAGATTCTATTAATAATATCCCATCAACACTTACATAATGGAGTTCATTACAAATATCTTGGACAAAGCCAAATTAACTAACTATTGTAAAACGAGAAAAATACAAGGCAATCGATATCTTTCACCCCGACCCAGACGTTGAGTTTGACCCAAACAGAGGCACTCGCAATCAACTATTTTTTCATACATAGAATCAACAGTTTTAAAAGAGATAAAGTGTTAGCCAAGGATAAAAGATAACAATTACTCAGACGATCAAATCAACTTCTAACCAAGTATGAACGTACCAATGAACTTCTAAAAATTACAGATCTGACAAACAACCACGAGTTATCCCGCCAAAAACCTCACGAGGGTAAAAGCAATATTGGCACAAATATCATTGTGAAACAACATCGTTTCTAAAAGAACCCAATCTGTAATTCGTCCAAAAACGAAACTAACAACTCTCGAGAAGACGAGGAAAAAACAAACCAAAGACAAAACTATAAAAGAAAAAGTTTTGGCCTTCTCCTTCTACCGTTGTACAATGGTGTGAAACCCTAGCGAGAGAGAGGAAGAGAGAAGAAAGATATTGGGTAAATTTCAAAATACCCCCCAACCTTTACACCAAAATTTAATTAGACTCCTAACCTTTTAAAAACTTCAATTTTACTCCCAACGTTATCTTCCATTAATCAACACGCCTCATTCCATCCAAATGACTAATGGATTCCGTTAAAAGCTCCGTTAAATAGCGTCCCGATCGAATTTCGATGATCCAAGCCGCTCAATGTGTTCAAAATGTAATTTTAAGGGTAATCGCTATAAATTAGCAACAAAAAAAGGACCGGGAAGAGCTTCATTTGAACAGTTTTTTATTTAACTATTCAATAAAAAACTGTTCAAATCAAGTCATTCCCTATCATTTGTTTAGCTGATTTCTAGCGGGTATCCTTAAAATCACGTTTTAATCATATTGAGCAGCTCGGATCATCGAAATTCGATTCGGGAAGGGAAGGTGCGGATTGATCCAGATTTTGTTCAAGTCCGAACGTCCGGGGATTTTGCTTCGGTCTGCACCTCCCCTTTTCTGATCGAATTTCAATGATCCGAGCCAATTAGTGTGATTAGAATGTGATTTTAAGGGTACCCGCGAGAAATCAGCAAAAAAAAAAAAAAAAACTGAAAAAAGCTTGATTTGAGCAGTTTTTTATTGAAGTATTTAATAAAAAATTGTTTAGATGAAGCCCTTCACGGTCATTTTTTTTTTGCTAATTTCCTGTTGGTACCCTTAAAATTACGTTTTGTACACATTGAGCGCCTTGGATCATCAAAACTCTATCAAAACGATATTTAACGAAGCCTTTAACGAAATCTGTTAGTCATTCGGACGGAAGGAGGCGTATTGTTTAACGGAAGATAACTTCGGGAGTAAAATTGAAGTTTTTAAAAGGTTAGGAGTCTAATTGAATTTTGGTGTAATCGTTGGGGGCTATTTTGAAATTTTCCCAAAGATATTTGTGGCGGCTATGACTAAAAAAAAATTCTCTTTCATCATGAGGTTTAGGTCATGAGTTCAATTTCTATGGTTAGTTTGGTTTTCACCTCCTATGTTTGATAAAATATTTTTTTTGCATGTAATTAAAGATAAGAAAATACAAGTAAACGATTCACATGGTTTTTGTATCTCTATGCATTTTCTTTACGGAAAATGGCAAATAATTTGGAATGAAATTCACGTTGAATAAGAAATGAATATCCATTGATTACTCCATACAGTGATAGATCTTTCAGACATTAATTAGTGCAGGGACCTCTCTTATGATTTCTGAAATTACACTGACCTCTCTTACTTACAAATTGTTTTCTAATTTTTTCCTTTCCTTTAACTAGATACTAACGCAGTTAGATTTTAATATTAAATGATTGAAATACCCTTGAATATTACATAATTTACAAGTTTTTTGTTAGTTATATACAGCATCCAAAAAATATATATTAGGAAATTAGGTTTATAAAACTTATGTTTTTCGTTGGATAACGAAAAAATGCCTAGAGGGAATTATATTCTATTTGGAGGGAAACTTGGTAAAATTATTTTCCGTTATACAGTAAACAATAGCTTTTCATTTGAATATATAAACGCAAGCATGTATATAATAAATGGAGATTGGAGAGAGAGAGAGGGAGAGAGAGAAGTTAATATGAAGAATTATTCAAGTATGCATGAAGCTCTTATATCCATATGATTCTTATGCGAACATTAGGCGCATAACATGTCATGCTTGACTAAATAAAGTCTAAATAGCACCTTTAGCTGGCCCATGTGCAAAAAAACCAAAAAGTTCATCAATCATTAAGGAAAAGTGACTTAACTCACCTAATCCAATAATATTGCCTCGAGGATAAAAGAGTCAAGCAAATGTAGGTCCCATAATTTTTTATTCCCCGGGAGAATCGAGAATGATCAAAACAATAATTTTTTGTTATACCTACTCATGAAATTTACGTGCAAGTTGTGCAACCTATATACTTTTTAATCTCCATGCAAATTTGGTGCATGTTTTTTTATAACTCAGATGTTCAGGTGTTCAGGCCAACTTACACGAATCTCAATTAATTTTGGAAGTCCAATCCCACAGTTCGCTTGCGATGATCCAAATTAAAGTTAAAGAATTGATGACACCTGAAATATTTCAAATTCTGCTAAGATTTTAGGACTTAGAGGGAGCAAACCGTTAATGGTCCATAAGACTGAGGCCCAGAGTCGACCACGACTTTTCAAGGATTTGAAACAAAAATTAAAGATTGAACACTTTTTGTTGCTAGATTATTAAAGCATCACCAGTCCTGACTCTTTTCTTCACCCAAATTTTATAGGGATTTGGGTCAAAAGTTTGATTTGGGTAAGGCATCTCTAATGCTAAACCTTTTTCTTTTCCCAAATTTATATTGTATATTTTTATATTTTAATAATCTCATAATTTTTTATCTTGAAATTGCCTTTTTAAAAAATAAATTTTTTTTTGCGTTCTAGAATGGGACCTAACTCTTAGGGTTCAAACTGCTAACTTCTTCCGTGTCGATTCTCCTCTTGTGATTATGATCGCTCGATTGAATCTCTAGCTAGCTACTTGAAAGTGTTCCTCAAATGGTTGTAATGATGTCTGGTTCATTTTTTAATGAGAAGTTTAGTCGGAGTTGAGTTTATTGGAAAACGTAACGTTGGTTTGGCTGGCCTACATAACAACGATCTCCATTTTTTTTTTTCTCGCGAAAACAAAATATAAAAGAGAAGTGCTACAATATATACCAGTAGTACTATTTATATATTTTGATGGTATGGTGTACACAAATCGCCGCAAATTTATAAAAAGATCATAATATTTGCATAAAAATTCATAACATATAAACGTTATGAAAAGCTCTAGGGTTCTTCTTCTTTCTTTTTCTTTTTTTGGGAGAGGCCTCTCCACCTCCCCCTCCCTAACTTCTCTCTCTCGGTTTTTTCCTCCTCTTTTTCCTTCCTCGCCTCTCTCTCTATGCACCGCCTGGGTTTCCTAGTTTCTTAGTTTGGAGCGGCAGTTTATGTAGATCCGACAAGGAGAGCCCTTTAGCGGCAACATGTCCAGCACATGGTGGCTCACAGACTAGTACCTCTTCTACTGTGTTCAAATCTGACGTCCTAGGGCTAGCGGTGAGCCAATAAGATGTGTGGTTGGGTGGGGGAGTTTTCATTAGGTTAGGGTATCCACCGGCTGGTCTCCCCAATCTGATTCTATTTCTGGTTTGGGTTTCCCCCCATATCCGGAGGGTGAGGTGGTGGGCTAATAAGTCTAGGGTTTGTTTTGTGTTTCCGACTTGGTTCTCTCCATAGGGCCTCATCGTGTGTTTGGGTTGCTTCGGCATCTCCGGCAGCAGGGGTGGTCGCCAGCGGTGTTCATAACTCGGTGATTTTCTTCCTCACCCGGTACTTTGGGGATTGTAATGACTCAACAATGGCAACATCCCCTTCTCGACTTGACGGATACCGTCGTCTTGTAAGTTAGCCCGCTCTGGCCTTTATCGTTTTCTTGTGCTTATTGTAGTCCAGGATTTTGATTTTTGGAGATTTCGATGCTTGTTCACGGGGTGATCGATGTCCCCTGCTTGTGTGGTTTCTCTATAAATTAATCCTCTGAATCCTTATTCGATATTGGCAATGAATTTTTATATTTCAAAAAAAAAATGTTATGAAATCAAAGAGTGCAAAATGTACTTATCCAAATGTAAGTCTGTGCTGTAGCGTTACTCAATGCCGATCGAGTAAAGGAAACAGCTTTCGGGAGTGGTGCTAATATCTGTACCAGTGAGTATAACTGATTTTTTGGGCCTCTTTTGGGTCTAAAAAAACGATCGGAACCGTACATTTTGTTTAGAATACTTTGTTTATGATCCTTGTAAAAAATAAGATCAATCCAATATCGGTAACGGCATTCAAAACATCTAATTTTGTAACGGAATTCAGGCCTGAATTCTAAAGCAAAGTTAGATGTTTTGTAAACATCCTTACCGGTACCGGATTAAGCTTATTTTTTGCAAGAACCATAAACAAAGTATTTCAAACAAAATGAGCACTCTGATTATTTTTTTTGACCCAAAATATGCCCAAAAAAGCGTTTGTACGCACTGATACAGATTTATGTATGTACCAGTATCGTTTCTGGCTTTTCGGCTATTTGTCGAGAACTACAAGGGGTACAGTTGGATCTTTTCTGGCCACTTGCCGAGCCTAGTTCAATAATTTTGGTCTACAATCATGGTAATAGAAGACCACATTAAAATGATGTTTTGCACACATCGAATCAGTCGAACCACCAAAATACTAGATTTGTATGTATGTTTGATTCACATACTAATTAATTATTCTGCAACTACAAACACTTATACAAATTCATTCACATTTTGCATTGAAGTCCACACGCACTACACTTCCCGTGCATGTAAGACCCACCAAAAAATGTGAATGTATGTGTAATTAATGCGTTTGTGCTTGTGTTTGTGATTAAATAATACTATAATTGATAAAGTAATAAAGTAAAGAGGAAGGAACTTCATTTATTAAGCGGAATTTCCGGGGTTGGGTCCAAGCATGTGATCAAATGCAGAGTTTATAGTGTCAAGCTTTAGTTATTTATATAACCGATCTTGCTATTGTCAGCATACTTGATTGACGATAAGCACACTAGAAGAAAAAAAAAAAAAGGAAAATATGTATTTTTATTTATTTTTTTACACCATTCAATATATATTCACACACTTACTATTGTCTTCAATTTATAAATATGAGGAGTAGTAGTAGTATAAGTTAAATATGCATGTGTGCTTCCAGCTGGCTTCTAGGTAGGAAACTAGAATTCCTTTGTAGTGATTAATTTTAATGTACGTACAACTCCTCCACAAGCTGAATTTCTAAAAATGATCCTTAATTTTGACCAAATTTACGAGAGACGCTGCAACTAATGATCCCATGTTGGTGGTGGTGGTATGGTATCACATTTGGATACGGTAATTAAGGCCTCTTCTTCCTATATTTTTGTTTCGGTGTTTTTTTTTTTCCCCATCTTTTCTAGATCTTATATTTATGATGCATTGGTTAGATTAATCATTCGTCTCGATAAAGAGTCTAAAAAATTTAAAAATAAAAAATTTAGGTATAAAAGCATAATTTTTAATTTTTACTAAAGATGAAAATTTTTGAAACATCATCTTTTCTGTCTTTATTATTGTCGTCTCAGTGCAAATACGTTCGGATAGAAATACAATCTCGAATAACAAGGATGAATAGCTTACCCAATGGAACTCCAGAAAAGAGTATTTTGTTTTTTTTTTTTTCAAGTTGTAGGACAACAATGCATTTTTACGCACAAAATCTTTATAGGAAGGAAGAATGTACACATCTATATTTTCAATTACTAGTAAAAGGCACAATTTCAAACAACTTTCAAGAATTACAAAAATGAAAGTTAAAGGAAAATTCACTGATGGAGTGATTTGGGCATGCTTATAATAGATTAACAAATGCAGTAATTTGGAGGAAAGGTATCATTACAATTTGGTAACACTGAGGCGGGTAAACAAAAAAACTGACAAATAAATGTAGCATTTTCGATTAATCTCCTTCTTTATCTGATCTCAAAAGCATACTATTTATGTCGAAAGTAGAGGATTCACAATAAATTACTCCATACTTTCTTGCAATTTTACTCTAAACATATAATCTTAATCAATTATGTGGAGATTAAACTCACCAACGAACCGAATTAATCTTTGAGTACGTGGAGAATTATGTTGTTTCCTCCTTGTCTCCCTAACTAATTTTCATCCTTTCTTGTCTGCAACATTTTCTCTCTCCCTTTCTACTTAAAATTGACTGTTGCTGTTGTTATTAGTTAGTACTCGTATAGTATTATTACCCCCCTCTCTCTCTCTCTCTCTCTCTCTACGTCAGCAGAGCAGACATGTTGTTAGTAGGAGTACTCGTATTAGCCTAGCCAGGGATCCCGTGCCCGTAGCCAGAAAGAAGTGTAGTGGTACTAGCTAGCCTAGCAAGTAGTAGTAGGGTCGGGACTATAATTATGGATGAGTCAAAAAGCGGCTAATCCCCAGACTGTTTTGTTTTGCTTTGTTTCATCATCTCATCGGGATCAATATGGATCTGTTTTCAGCAAAGATTGTGATTCTGAGAATATCTGATTCTGAACATCACTACTATTCCCATTCCTATTCTATTCCCCCCTGTACCCGCTCACTTCTCCAGATTTTTCACCCAACACGCCAAAATTTATACTACTGTACTACTACTCCGGCGTCCTCGATGGACCCACCCCGCATTTCCCTGTTACTTAAAAACTACTAACAATAAAGTTATTACTGTAATTGTTACATATTGAAATCTACATACAATGTACATATAAATTTTTGTAAAAAATTCATTTTGAATTCTACAAAAATGAGTCGAATTGTCCATTATTTTTTTTAACAATTTTTTATCGAGCCCTTTAAATAATTAGCTCAACTCGACATCGATAAGAATTTTTTCTAAATTTGTGATGGCGAAACTACTTAACTGCTCAATTTTGCCTCTCAAAATTCAGAAAAAATCATTATCAATATCGGGTTAAGCTTATTTTTTACAGAGCTCCATAAAAAAATATTTTGAAAATAACATGCGATTCGAATTATCTTTGTGGGACCCAAGATGGGGCTCCACAAAACTCATGCGTACATGGTATGTACATAGCGTATATACACATAGCACTACTCAGAATGTTCATTATATGAAGCATAAAGTACAAATCACGTGACACTACATCTATTGTTTGAGAGTTCACGAGATAATCAAGCCTAACAACTGAACCAACAGAATAAATAAGCCTATCAAATGAACCACAATCACTATGAGCCCATTTCAACTACAAACCCCATCAAGAGGATAAACAAGGGGTTCTTCGTCTTCCAAGCTGGCCCCTTTTTATCACCATTAACTATTTAGACCCTACGTGTCAAGTCTATCCCGCACAAGTCATTTTTTCCTTATATCCACGTGCCTTTTGATTTTAGGATATGAAAATTATCGCATGCGGATGGAACATTATATTGTAATGTCTCAACTCATGTATCATTGATTAATATTGTGGAACCCATTACTTTTTCGTTAGTTATTTAATAAACACATTGACATTTGGCATTTGATGAGTGGTGGAGTAATGTTTAAAAATCACCAAATAATATTTCTAACCATAATTTTTTCTCTCTCTCCAGAATTGCTCATATATAATTAAAACTTTAACCAAGGAGTGTAATTTTTGTTGTGCATATTCAATTACCTACTCGATGAGATCTTTCATACAATATCCATTTTGAATATGAAATTATGTACACATACAAATATTATTTTATACCCATTAATTAAGAATTTGCACCCTTTTTAAACAAATTCACATCCTCCAAAATGAAAGAATTCACACCACTCAAATGCAGAATTCACACCTCTTTGATACAATTCACACCTCCTATAGTAAGCAATTCACACCCTCTATCATACACATTTCACACCCATTATAACGAACAATTCACACACCCCTTTAACTTATTTTGTACACAATTTACACCCCTATTCAACAACTCACACCCCCTTGTTATAAATAATTACCATTACCAACAATTCACGTCCCATATAACAAACAATTAGCACCCCTTAAATTTCTCTTGTACATAATTCACACTCTTAAATGACATATTATTCAGTGCTCACGCAAAAATACATAATTCACACCCCCTATAATAGACAATTTACACAGCTCTTAAAAGTGTAAACGTAAAAAAAAGTTATTAACAGCACTTAATGAATAATTCTTATCCCTTTTGAACAATTTACACTCTCCAAAATATAAGAATTCACAACTCTCAAATGCAAAATTCATACCCCCTCGATACTGTTCACATTCCAAAATACATAATTCACACCCCTATAATAGACAATTACATCTCTTATCATACACAATTCACACCTTTTATTATACATAATTTACACCTCCATACAATAATTCACACCCTCATAACAGACAATTCACACCCCGCATATTACACAATTCACACCCACAAAAAATATACAATTCACACCCCTTTAAAACTCTTGTTGTAAACAATTCAAAACTCATGTTGTACATAATTTACGTTGATATACAATAATTCTGTAATAACTCTGAATTTTATGGAATAAAAAGTTATTTTTATTATTCGAGTTATTTATTTTAATTGCTTGAATTGCGTAAATTTTTGAATTTTGCCATAATTGCACTTTGGTCCCTCAAGTTTCAATTCTTACACTTTAGTCCTACTTAGCAAGCCTAGTTAGCATCCAACAATCCGGTTAGGGTAACTAAACCGAAAAGTTGCCTAGTCTTGGCAAAATGGCCATTTTGCCCCTCGTTGGAACTTTTGAACCTTTTGGACCCTAGACTTTAAATTTTAATATCCATTTTCTTTTAATCTAATTGGATTATTTCTTTGACCATTGGACAATAATGGTTAGGGGGATTATTATCCATTGGGTAATAGAATCCTATTTGTTTATATTAAAAAGTAAACTTACTTTATTGTACTTTTTAATTACTTTATTATTTTCTTTGACCTAATAACTATTATCCATTGGATAATAGATATTAGGGGAAGTTTTGTCCATTGGACAAAGGGGTAAATCTTTCTAAGTACTATTGGACTCTTTAATTAATTACTTTCCTTAATCATGGGAAAAGTACCATTATTTTAATCAAAAGTGAATAGTTACCAAAGTACCCTTTAATTATATTTTAATGGGATTTCAACCACCTTTATATATATATATATATATATATATATATATATGTGTGTGTGTGTGTGTGTGTGTGTGTGTGTGTGTGTGTATATTAGTATCTATGTGATTATTATAATTCCTAGAGTACCCTAGGATTATTTATTAGTTGGTGGGAGAATCCTAGCCTTTATTCTCTTTGGATTTCAAGTAGTACCAAGAAACCAATTGTTTATTTGATTTTCTTCCATTCTTTGACACATATGCATATATATATATATATATATATATATATATACACATTACCTTGCAAGAGAGAGAGAGAGAGAGAGAGAGAGAGAGAGAGAGAGGCCGAGAGAGAGAGAGAAGAGAGAGAGGAGAGAAAGGAAGGAGAGAGGGAAGAAGATTTGATGTAGTCTTGGTTTGATTTGTGATTTGTACTTCAAATCCATGAGATATATTTTCTTCCAATTCAAATCTTACTTCTTTTGTACTTCAAATATTCACCTTGCAACTTCTCAACCATTGGATCTTGTACAATTCTCATCTCATCCTTCCATTTGATCCAAGAATCTCACCAAGGTACACCATAGCCTTGCAACCTAGGATTTTCCATTGATTTTTCCATTTAAGTTGGAATTTTCTTAACCCTTTGATCATGTACCAATCTCATCTCATCCTTCCATTAGATTCAAGAATCCAATCTAGTACTAATCTAGCCATGCAAGCCTAGGATTTTTCCTTGATTTGTGCTTCAAAGTTGGATTTGTTAGAATTAAAAATTTGGGGAAATGGGAGAGAGAGAGAGCCGGCCAAAGAGAGAGGGGGGGCACCCCTTGCCTATAAATAGAAGCTCATTCTCACTTGAAAATTCACACCTCAAAGCAATTGCTCCTCCTTCTATCTAGAAATTCCAAGTTTCTTTGTTTTAGTTCAAAGTTCTCTTTGTTTTTGTAAGTTCTTGAGCAAAACCCCCGAGCCACTTCCAAAACCACCCGACGGTTCTAAAAGTAGTGTAGTAGTAGTTAGTTAGTTGTTTCTAGGGAAAGTTTTCCAAAACTTTTCCTTTCGAAGCAATCGGAGGGCCGTTACGCTGCCGAAATCAACCCGACGTTCAAGCCACCGCCTAGAAGAACGGTAGTTATCCTTCTCTATCTAGAAATCCTTATTTAGTTTTCAAAAGCTTACTTTGTTTTTGTAAAGTAGTTGAAATCTTACTTTGAGAAACTCTACTTACTTTTTATGAGCTTAAAAGTGACTTTGGACGTTGTTTGAAAAGTAAAAATGCATGTTTATGTGGTTTATGGTATTCAAGCATGCTACGTGGCTTAGATGTTCTTACTTTACCATTTCGAAGTTGGAAAAATGTTTGTTGTATGTAAAAGTCTTACACGCGGAGTCTCGCATGCAAACGTGACACGAAAACCAAGAAAGTAGACATATGGCACCTAGGGTGTGTTTAACAAGGTTGTTGTGTTTTCCCGGTTGGAAAATATCTTCGAAACTACGTAATGACTATTTCAAGGGTATTACGTAAGTGTGTGTGTGTGCCAATGGGAACCTGGTGCGGCGGAACCATTGTGAGGATACTCGAGAGTCCGGAACGGCGGAATCGAGGTTGGGTGAGTTAAAAAGGTGTTTTTGATAAAGTGTAACAATGAAAAGGTTAACGATGAGTCAAACGCCAACGGTAGTTACAAGCGAATGTAAACATGTGTAGCGATATTGTCTTTATTCCCTGCTTATGTACCTATCATGTGGAAATCGATGTTAGTAGTAGGATTATACTATTGGGCTTTCGTAGCTCATGGTGTTGCCTTTGTGGTGACCCCGGCATATTATATGGGTGGCGACGCCGGTATAATATGTCAGATTTGATAGATGAACAGGGCGACCTATTCACCTTGGAGGCGTACGGAGCAGAAGAACTCGCTAGGCTGGAGGAGCAAGAGGAGCCGTAGTATAGGACCTCGTAGCTTTCTTTTTGTTGTCTTTGAACTTCAATTGCTCCTATGTGAGCCGTTTTGTAATAATGAGCAGTGACTCGATATTTCTGTAATAAATCTCTTTTATTAACGTACCTAAAAATTAGGGGCGTTACAAATTCACACCCCTTGTTATACACAATTCACATCCATATATAAAAATGCACCCCTCTATAGCAAACAAGTCACATTACAATTCACACCCAAAAAATAGACAACAATTCACACCCCTATTATAGACAAATATAACAGATAAGCCAA
Organism: Rhododendron kiyosumense; assembly: GCA_019656275.1. Taxonomy (NCBI): domain Eukaryota; kingdom Viridiplantae; phylum Streptophyta; class Magnoliopsida; order Ericales; family Ericaceae; genus Rhododendron; species Rhododendron kiyosumense. The sequence goes on from BPLS01000713.1 coordinate 717,049, forward strand.
ACCAAAAAAATCGACAATAATTCATACATTCTATAATAAATAATTCACACTCTTTAAACTTGTGTTGTACACAATTCATTCCCCCTATAACAGACAATTCACATTCCCTATGACATAAAATTCACAATTCACGCCCTCCGTAACACACAATTTACACCTCATGTTATACGCAATTCACACTCCTTTATAACAAACAATTCACACTTCAAAAATGCATAATTCACACTATAAAAAACTAATTTTTTCTACACATAATTTCATAGTTAATATGGATCTTATTTAATAGATCTTGTTAAGTAGATTTTAAAAATATAAATTTTACATATATATATATATATATATATATTAAAAGATATTGCATTTTAATGCAAAAGATTTGTAATGCAAAAGATAAAGTTCCATCTGCATGGAATAATTTTTCTATCCTAACGTCAGCAATAGTCCACGCGCTAGGACCTATGCGCAAGGCAAATACAATAAAAGGTTTCTATGAGACAAAACTCTAAAAGCGGGGCCGGTTGAGAATTTTTTGGATAAATAACCCCAACAAATACAAAGGAAAGAACACCCACACACAAGTGGAAAAACTCGAATTTCCGACCTCCTAATAATATGCAAGAATCCTGGCAAACTAAGCTAGCCACAGTTGGTTCGCTGATTACCTACTTAAAGTGATTTTTATTTTATTTTATTACTTGGCCCCTCACTACATTTATCCAATCGATTTGAATGAAAATTATTTCTAATGTTTTAGGGGCCTCTCTATAATAACTATTACTCCCTCCGTCCCCTTTTTATAGTTCAGTATTCTATTTTGGATTGTTCCTTAATAAGTGTTCATTTTGTAAAGTTGATAGGTAAAAGTTGGTATATTTTCCATTTTACCCCTAAAAATATATTTTATTTTAAAAAGTTAGTGAGAAAAAGTGTAATGTTGATGTTTTCAGAGAGGATAAATACGGAAAGCGGAGGTAAAAGTTGATGTAAAAAGAATAATGATAATATTTTCTTAATAAGTTAGAGTTATGAAGTGAGACACTTAAAAAGAGACGAAAGAAGTATAAAATTTTACAGCCCCTCATTTATTGATTAAAAATGCTAGGAGTAGGTACCAAAAATGTACATATGGTAAAAGTGAGGCTCACTTTTGGGTCACATAAGAATAATTTTAATTTTTTATTAATTGTAAAATAATTTTGACTTAAATTCATAAAATGCTAGGGGAACCAAGCTTGGGTGTACAGAAGATGTACATATGGCAAGTGAAAGCCCAATTTTGGATTTGACAAGAATAATCTAAACCGTTCAAAAAATAGATGGAAAAAATTTATTGAAATGGGAGCAAAAATCCAAAACAAACGAAGGTTGATTTAGGCTCCGTTCCAGAAATTTTCTTAAAAAATAAACAGTTTATTTCACATTTTCAAACTTAAAAATAAAGTAGATGAAAAATAATTTTTAAAATTTTTTTGTATCGTATTAAAGATCTCATCGAGATCTTTCAAATAAAATCTATATTGCATATTTTTATATTTCAATAAATTCATAATTATTAAGCTTAAAATTACCTTCTTAAAAAATAAATATTTTTTTTTTAGTTCCGAAACGGAGCTTTAGTACTACTCCACTTGATTGGAAAGTAGACCAGTATATCCCTTTGGGTTATGTTGGAGTTTATTGAGGGAGGATAGGGACTGAGGTCTGTCGCAGTGCATCATTCCATTGTGCAGGAATTTCCATCATTCCCTGTCTGGCACCAGGCCCACCTTCATAAAGGCTTTTCTGTTCCCTACTCCTCACTTCTCCCCAACTTCCAATAGATATTTTACTGCTAGTACAAGTCAAAATTTGAAATACTCCTACTACTGGCTGGAGTACTGAATTGTCTTTTCTGCTGGCAATAGTCCTCTTCTGCAAATTTCAAAGGCAAAAATTTCAAAATGAAATTAGAACTTTTATTTCAATATCATCGAAACACCTAGATTTATTTTATTTCAGTTAAATATTTAGGCTCCGTTCCGGAAACTTTCTTATTTTATAAGTACTTATTTTGAGTTTTCTTCCACAAAACTCAAATAAGCAGCTTATTTTCACATTTTCAAACTCAAAAATAATGTAAATGAAAAATAATTTTTCAATTTTTTTTGCACTGTATTAAAGATCTCAATGAGATCTATCAAACAAGATCCATAGTGATAGGAAAATTATTTGCGTAAGCACATGATTTTTGAGCTTAAAATTACCTTTTTGAAAAATAAGTACTTATTCACTCTTTTTTGGAACACATCTTATTATTAGACAAAAAATAAGTTCTTATTTTGGTTCCGGAACGGAGCCTTAGACTTTCAAAATCTCCAAATTGAGGCATCTGTTGTTAGCCTCTATCCATTTTCTTCACAAATCGATTGATGTGACTCATTTCTGGCATTAAAAGGCCCCATTAGAAATGTTAGAAAATGAACGCAATGCATATAATCACAATTCAAAAGTGAAGTATGGTTGGCATGAGTTGTGATTGTGTGCATTGAGTTCACTTCCTAACATCTCTATTGGGGCCCTTTAACGCCAAAAATATGTCACATCAATCGATTTGTGAGGGAAATAGATGGAGGCTAACGGCAGGTACCTCAATTTGAAAGTTTTGAAAGTCCAGATTTTTAATTGAAATAAAGTGAAGTTCAGGTGTTTCAGTGACATTTGAGTAAAAGTTCAGGTGTCATTTTAAAATTTTCTCAATTTCAAAATAGTTACTCCTATCAAGTATTGATTGTAGATTGACCATTTTGTCCAACTTCCCTGCTACTGTACTAGTATAAAGTTCAATTTTCTCTATTACTCCATCATAATCTCAGAAGTGCACATTCACCGTTGTTAGTCCACCGCTCCATGTGGGGCCACTCCAATGATGTCTCGTTTGATAATTGTAATAAATAAAATGAAATTCGTAATAAGATGGAATATGATTCGTAATGAGATGAGATTAATATCAAAATTATTAAATCATTCTTTCATGTTTGTTTTGTACAGGATTAGACGATGTGATTATTAATACTATGTTTGTTTAGGTCTTGATGGGATATGATTACACCATAATTTCCCTTTATACCCTCAAACCATAAGAATAAAATTAAAAATTTATTGTAAGATTAAATAAATAAAAAGTACGCAAATATTTTGTTCGCTAAAAAATCATATGTACAAGAAATCATCATCCACCAAGCAATTCGGGAGAATAACCGTTCGACTGGGGCAATGGGAGGTTTTTTTTTTTCTTGTTCCAAAATTGAGAGGTATGTTTCGGCTTCTCCTATCAATGGAACAAAAAAGTCAACTTTTTCCCGTTGAAGTACACACATAGAATTGTTTCTTTTTTCTGTTTAAAAAAACTGAGAGGTGTGTTGAGGGTTATTGTGGGGAATAATAGAAATTACCTTGGATAATGAGGTAATTTTGGACTACAAGCTCGGGATAGGATTGCTAATACTTGGTGGGCTACACAATGGTGGGATTAGCATTCCCATGTGATTAGTAATCTCCTCCACTTTTGTGCAAACAAACAAGGGATTAGTTGGTCCACAGCATTAGTAATCCTATTCCAAGGCCTAACACACTTATCAAACAAGGCCTGAGTAATTTCGTCTTGCAAATCCAGAAAACATACTTATCGATATGCGATTGAATTAATTTTTACAAGATTCAATAAAAAAGTATTTTAAAATTTATAGATATTTTTATGTATTTTGTGGGATCCGGAGTGGGTTTTGTTTTTTGTAACACGTATTTTTACAACTTCAAATAAAAACAAAAGATGAATTGAAGTGTAAAATAATCTTCTTCTTTTTTTGGTGAAATAAGTTAAATAAGCCAAAAAAGTGATTTTTCATAATTGATAATACCAAATACCATTTGTAATTTTTTTTTATGTAAATGAGAAAATAAATTAAATTATAAGTGCTACAGTAACATACATGACATTTTTCTGGTAAAGCTATGACTTTCTACTTCGTGTTTTTAATGACAAAAATTAAGAATATACAAAGTTCATATGAAAATTAAGAAAACCACATAATTTTTTTACTACGTAACTTGTAACAAAAATTTAGAAAATTAGAAGACATGCTTTTTATGAGTTTGCAAAAGAAGAGTTTGTCCAACATAATTTGTGCCACGTTAAAAAAAAAAAAAAACAAGTGTAAGCGAAAAACAATGTCGGATTCTTTTGCTTCAATTTTCATTACTATTTTTACCATTATCCTGCTACTCAAATACCAACTCTTTTTTTTTACTACAAATGTTTATATATACTTTTACACACATTTAACATTTATGTGGGAATTAGTGTGTGAGTAGCTCCCAAATTAATGAGAGTGTGTGCAAAATGCTTGTGCAAGTGTGTGTAATTGTAGCTTTTTTTGATTCAGTCCTGCTATAGAGACTGACGGCTCCCTCACTGAAATCGTATCAACGGTAGCGCCGGGCCATCTTCGGCCACCGAACGGCTTATCCAAGCCATCCAAAAATTCAAAAAAAAAAAAAATTGAGGGGGCCCATGCGGGAATCAACGGCATCCAAAGTATGTAGGGTGCTTGATCCAAATATCCTATTTTTCGCATATAAATGTATATCAGCCGTCCGGTGGCTGGAGACGGCTCGGCATGGCTATTAGTACGATTTTAGTGAGGGAGCCGTCAGTCCCTATAGGTTTTCTGTCTTCGATTAAACCTATCTCAATTTTGCACCATAAAAACTATCCAAAGTTTATTAAACATATCTGAATTTTGCACCGTACAAATATCAAAAACTTTGTGTGACCTATGGCTTTCCCTCTATTTGTTTGAAATTTTCACAAGATAAAATAATAAGAAGTCTTCCTAACTTGCGCCCACTAGGAAGAAAATAATATGCCAATAATTTCAAACAAGTTTGAATATCAATATATATCTCACGGATATTAGTGTTTTGGTTAATAATTTACTTGGTTTTTTTTGTCTTTATTAAAAAAAATTAAGTTTTGATCACAATTTTTTTACTTTTTGATTTCTCTTATCGAGACGAACAATAATCTAAAAAAACTTAATGCAAAATTAAAAAATGCAAATTCTTTTTGAATAAAGGGAAAAAAATAAGTCAAGAAGCTATTTTGCAAAACACCCTACTTTTTCACAAGTATCGGTGGGTGTTTCACTTTTTAAAAAAAGAAGGTTTTAGAAAATGAAGATAATTTCAAGTTCAAAAATCATGTATTTATACAAGTAATTTTCTTACCTATATGGATCTTATTTGATAGATCTCATTGAGATCTTTAATACGGTGCAAAAAAAATTGAAAAATTATTTCTCATTTTCATTAAATTTGAGTTTGAAATTACCTTCTTTTTAAAAAAGAAGGTTTAGAAAGAAAGCGGAACGGGGTCTCAATACAAGTTTTTCCAAATATCATTTCACCTTTTTCATAAGTGATTTTGTTTGGTTGGCATTTTAGTTTAGTTTTGGTAATGGGTGGAAAGAGAAATAGGATAATAGTTAAAAAAAAAAGTAATAATTTGAGAGACAAGAGAAAGATAAAAAAAATAATAATTAAAAAACTGAACTAAAATGCTAACTAAACACAACCAGTAGCATTTTCGAATAGAATAACAAAAGCCATTCCCAAAAGTTTTCTTGTACGTAACTGGATTGGAATTCCTCCACTTCCTCTGACCCGTGTCTCTTAAATTCCTCTCTCTCTCTCTCTCTCTCTCTCTCTCTCTCTCTCTCTCTCTCTCTCT
>BPLS01000713.1:722825-782657 GCA_019656275.1 Rhododendron kiyosumense
GTGTGTGTCTTTTCTACGAGTTTTTCAATAGTCGGCACCGTCTCTACTTGGTCGTAGAGCGGCCAAATTGCTATAGACTACTCCAGCGTGGGCTCCGTTCCACTTTCTTTCTAATTTTTTTTCAAAAAGAAAGTGATTACAAATTTAAATATAATACAAATAAAAATTAATATTTTTATTTTTTTACACTGTTTAAAATATCTTAATAAGATCTATCAAATAAGATTCATATTAGTAGAAAAATTATTTGCGTAAACTCATGATTTTTAAGTTTGGAATTATCTTCTTTTCTGAAAGTTCATTTTTTAAGAAACCGAAACGCTTCCGTAATCCTTTCCGATAACTCGGTTGAGCCAACATATGTACGCCTATCTCGATTAATTTTGCAAAGACAATTAGACCGTTGATTAGTTGGGGATCCAATTACTATTACCAACCATAATTTTTTGGGAAAATAACGGTCTAGGACGTGTTTTGATAATTAATACCCGTTAAGAACATGTTGAGAACATTTGTTAATGCTGAAAATGTCTTTGATGAATATTAATTATCAAAACACGTCATTGACCGTCATTTTCCCTAATATATATGTATTTTTTTTGGGTTACAAAATGGAGGCCTAAGACCTAAACACAAAAGCTACTACTAGCGAGAGATCTTAATCTGCCAATGCCATCAACATCGTTCCGCAAATGCTCTAGGACCTCCAACCATAATTCTATAATCATACATAAAAACACAATAAGAATTTTTTGAAGGTTTTTTCTTTTTAAAAAAAATTACATTTGTTAGTTTTTGCCAGATTTTTGTAGATTATTGATTTGTCTCGACGAGAGAAATCAAAAAAAGTAATTTTCTTTTTTACTTTTACCCAAATATTTTGAAAAATGGCCACTTTAGCCAAAAAAAAGTTTTTTTGGGCTTAAAAGTGGATATTTTGCAAAATATTTGAGCAAAAGTATTTTTTTGTTACCATTCTGATTTGTCTCATCATCAAGACGAATCAATAATTAACAAAAATTTGGCGCAAAACTAATAAATGCGAAAAAATTAAATAAGGACAAACTTTTGTAGAGCGGTGCGTTTCCGCTTGGACAATTTCTTGTCATTACTTTGTAGTTCCTTTTTGTGAGGATCGTGTGAGGATTTTCATCCAGACCGTAAATCTCGGCAATTAATGGTCCGAATATATTTGTTATCTTTGACAAGTAAAAGTTAACTATTACTGGTCAAAATAACAAACATATTTGGGCTTAAAAGTGGATATTTTGCAAAATATTTGAGCAAAAGTATTTTTTTATTACTATTCTGATTCGTCTCATGATCAAGACGAATTCATAATTAACAAAAATTTGGCACAAAACTAACAAATGCGAAAAAATTAAATAAGGACACTTTTGTAGAGCGGTGCGTTTCCGCTTGGACAATTTCTTTTCATTACTTTGTAGTTCCTTTCTGTGAGGATCGTGTGAGGATTTTCATCCAGACCATAAATCTCAGCAATCAATGGTCCAAATATATTTGTTATCTTTGACAAGTAAAAGTTAACTATTACCGGTAAAAAATAACAAACATATCTGGACTATTGATTTTTAAGATGGACGGTCCAAATCCTATGCAAATCTTCACATGATCCTCACAGGAAGTTAACTACTACCGATCAAAGATAACAAACATATTCGGACAATTGATTGCTAAGATGGACGGCCCGATTCCAATGAAAATCCTCACATATATGATCCAACTTTTTGTAGTACTTTGGATTTTGGAGGAAGAAAAAGTGTTGGGTGTTTTAACTTAGTGGAAATTACATAAGTAAAGACAATAAATTGTTGAGAAAAAAAATAGTGGAAACAAGGCCGAATAACTCATTCATTTCACATGTAGGCCCCACACACGCTTAAGGTGTGTAATGGCACCCCACATGGATGTGAGCAGAGCTCGCATTGATTTTTTGAGGGTCTAAAACGAAAATAAAAAATGGACTTCTTTTATTTTACTATTTTAAGGGATAAAAAAAAGTAAGAATGGCCTATAAAATTCAAAAAAAAAATTAGACGCCTAAAGCGCCGCAGCATGAGTTTTAGCTCAAGGCCAACTCTAGTCTATTAAATATGAGTCACTTTACGTTAGTGTTTGTATGTGATTGTATCAAAATTGTTACTACTACTCTTAGAGTACAAAATGAAAGGAGACAAACATTTGCTTAAAGGCTGATAAAATAAAATAAAATAAACATTTGCTTAAAGGATCCTGTCTGTGCAAAAAATAGTTGCATCTCAATCGTTAATCTCGATAATTAACGATAAGGTACGCGGAGTAGTAAATGTTAGGAGTATGTCGGTGAGAATATGTGGACAAATTCAAACCGGTAGAAACACTCTTTAGCAGAGCCCAACAAAGGAGATTATTTGGTGTACACTAAATTTATACAAGGGTTTTGTTAATATATGCCCCAAAGGCATATGTTAAGTACATAATAATGTTATTAATTATGACATTTGAAGAGATTAACTTTTACGTGCTAGACAAATTTACCCCTACTTTAACATTTTGTGTCTAGCATTTAAGAAACTCACCAACACACATGATCTATCAAACATTACTCCTCATTCCCTCGTGATTTTTCTTCCATTCATTTCCTCTTCTTTTTTTTTTTGATTCATTCCCACACTATGTTATTTTTTCAAATTCATATAAATATTTAAAAATTTTGAAGAAAATCCTTACAGCAATTGGCAGGTTGACCTCGGTTATGATTTTGGTTTCGAATTTGAAAAAACCGAACGGTTGCCATTCCTATTAGTCAGATATTTGCCCCCATTCATATAAATATTTATACTCGGTTAAAAAAGACTCCCCATTGACCAGTGGCGGAGCAATGAATTTGCCAAGGGGCGGCACTAGGCAATTAGAATTCACTAGTACTCCTATATGTTACATGTTCTCGATAATAACACGAAAAGAGAAAAGTTAAGCATAGATACTTTATTTTTTTTGTCAAAATGAATAAATGATTGATTCAACTATATGTAGTCTTTAAACGAAAATTATAGAAATATCATTTTCGTGATTCGAACTATTTATTTTTTTTGTTGCTATTTTTTTATCATTTGAGTGGAAATCAAGTTCTTTAGCTACCGATAAGTATCTAATCAACTACCTTTAGTGTAATAATAATAATAATAATAACAAGGATTAATTAAATATTTCTTTTGTCAAGCAAAAAAGATTGGTATGCAATTGTTATTTTTAGTACTGAATGAACAAAGAAATGATAAAAAAGAGAGTATTTCTAGCGCAGTTTTTCAATGGTTTAAATTGGATCCTTGCATGGGTTGGGGAAGGGGGAACGACATAGGGAAGTGGTGGGGCATTTGTGTCCATGCCCAAAATATTTACTCTTCTCCCATCAAAAAATTTATTACTCTACCATAACTTTTCATTCCCCATAAAAAGTAGAGTCTAATAAAAGAGTTAATGCAATCCTATATTCCTAACATATGCCCCTAGGGCACATATTAACAAAATCCTTTTCGAATATCTGTATGAGCTTGATCACTTAATTCAATTTTTTTCCCCTGCAAATTAAGGTACAAAAATCAAAGTCTTAGAGCCCGTTCCATAACACCTTCTTAAAAAATAAGTACTTATTTCATATTTTCAAACTCAAAAATAATGTAAATGAAAATTAATTTTTTGATTTTTTTTGCACCGTTTAAAATATCTCATCGAGATCTTTGAAACAAGATCCATATTGCATATTTTTAGATTTCATTAAGCTCATTATTTTTGAGCTTGAAATTGCCTTCTTAAAAAATAAGTATTTAAATCTCGTTCTGGAACGGGGTTATTGATATTCGAATGACTTGAATTTTTATTGAAACTCTTAAAAATATTTTTTAACCAAAACGAATGGCACACCAAATATACATTGGATTGTGTGAATTCTATCTTAGAGTAGTCCAACACCAAATAGGAGGGAGGGGGGCTGCTGTCCCGCATTTTGGGGCCCACCCTGGTCTCGCTCCGATAATCAGAATCATTTACTTTGTAGAGCTCGTCAAGTAGAACAACTATGATAAAAATTAGCTTAATTGGATATCATTAAGTCCTTGATCGGAACCTTTTTATCTTGAAAAAAATGGATCCAAAACACAGGATCAAATCCACTGTAATCCATGAACTGAGAGTTATATGGGCTCCGATCAAACACTTAATGATATCCAATTAAGCTAATTTTTTGCATTGTTGTTCTACTCGACGAGCTCTACAAAGTGAACGATTCCGATAATCGGAGTGAAACCGGGATGGGCCCCAAAATCGGGACAACAGCACGTTGCTGTCCCTAAGGGGACGGCAGCCCCCCCGAGTCGCATCAAATATACATTGGATTGTTTTAACCAGAACGAACGGCTCCAATCATTTGTGTTGGACTAAGATAGAATTCACACAATCCAATGTATATTTGGTGTACATAAAATGTGTGCCCATGTCCGGGTACAAATTCTTTGAGCATAGATTTTGCACAAATGCATTGTGGGGCTCAATTTCGGGTCCTTTACAAAAGATATGTGGCTTTGTTTGGGTATTTTAATTTTGGTAGTAGGTGGAGAGAGAAATATGGTATTGACTAGAAAGAGGGGTAATGAGTAGAGAGAGATAGAGAGAAAAATGAAAATAATAATTGGAGAAATATGATAATGATTGAAGAGAAAAATAGGGTTATAATTAGAAAATAAAAACAAAATAAAGTTAAAATGGAAAACGAACAAAATCTGTGTTATTGAATTTAAAATACTTTCCAAGTGGCAATGATAAAAATAAGTTCAATCAAATACTCCTTCCGTCCCTTATTTATGGTCCAGTATTCCATTTTAGACTGTCCCTTATAAAGTGTCCATTTTGTAAAGTTAGTGGGTAAAAATTGGTACATTGTCTATTTTGTCTCTAAAAGCAGATTTTATTTTGAAAAGTTAGTGAGTAAAAGTGTATTGATGATGGGTAAATAGAAAAAGTGAAGGAAAAAATTGATATAAAAGGTATAATGATGATATCTTTTTAATAAGTTGGAGTTACGAAGCAGGACAATTAAAAAGGGACGAAGGGAGTAATTGTTAATGCTTGATTAATTTCTTCATTCAGAACAAGGTTCAATTGAATAGTATTTAAAGTTATTCAAATGAGTTGAATTTTTTTTGAGCCCCTCAAATAATTTAAATTAATCGAAAAGTCTAATGGTACGACCAAACCCCAATTGAAATCGTATCGATAGTTGCGCCGGATCGTCTCTGGTCACTGGATGTATATACATGAAAAATAGGGCCCTTAATCCAACCACCCTACACATAACGGATACCGTTGATTCCCGCATGAGCTCCCTCATTTTTTTTTTCAAATTTTTTAAATGACTCGAATCGACCGTTTGGTGGCAGAAGCCGCTATAAATTAATGGACGCCTTATATCATTTGTTCGGAACTTAAAAAAGGACTGCACAATACTCCGCCGGGTACTACCGAACGGTTCAATAAACAAACAAATCAATCAAATTAAAACAAAAGGAAAACGTGATTGATTTGATGGGATTGAATTTTCCAATTCTACATGCATTCTACTGCAGTGCAGCTGCTTCTTACATTTTGATTCTTTCACTATACACGTCATCCCAATTTCCACCGTCGATTCCCGATAAGAATTCGTGCCTTGGGTGCGTTTAGTCACCCGTCCTACGGTCTAGATTCAAGAATTTTTATTGAAAACCTTTTCTTGTTTGGCTTTACTACCTCGTTTTGTCTGGCGGGTTGACTTTATCTTTTGTGAACTTTTGACATGATCGAAGAAGAAATGCCTAACAGTTCAAGACTAGACTTTATGGTTTTGACCAGTTCTGTTACTGTATCAATTCTAACACCACATCCAACTACACACCTAAATAAAAACATTCACACTAATAATAGAGGTGGGTTCCACGTACAATACATCCACACTAACAATAGAGGTGGGTCCCACGAATATTGAGTGTGTAGTATGTACATGCTCTACCCCTATTGTGAATATGGGTGTGTGATTGGGTGTAGTGGTAGAATGATTGTTACAATATTTCTATAGCGAGAGATAAAAAAACATGTTAGCAATTACCTAGGTGAGTTGGTAGGTGAAAATACGTTTTTGCCTTCCCTATAAAAATAAGATAAAAAGCATGTAGGAGAGAGGGAGAGAGTATCTACTTTCGTGTACGAATGAATGGAGTATTAGACATATGCACTCTCTCTTTTTCGTTTTTGAAATTTTCGTATAATTAGTAGCAGAAAACCTATAGGTACCAAAACCCCACCGAAATCGTACAAACGATCACGCAGGGCTGTATTCGGCCACCGGACGATTGTTCCGAGCTGTTTAAAAATTCAAAAAATAAAAAATTGAGGGGGCCCACTCAAGAATCAATGGCATCCGATCGGTATAGAGTGTTTGGATTAAGCATACTACATACATCGGATGCAATTGATTCTTGCGTGAGGCCCCCTCATTTTTTTTATAGAATTTTTGGAAGGCTTGGATCGGCTGTTCAATGGCTGGAGACAGCTAGGCCCAACCGTCGATACGATTTCGGTGGAGTTTCGGTCTGTACTGATAGCAGGGCTCTAATTAGTAGCCCTGTTAGATACCTAGGTTCTTAATGCATTATTAGAGTATAATAATGTTTTTAGGAAACTGATTTTCCCACTCTTTTTTATCCAAATGCAATATTTTGTTTTGTTTAATTTTGTAGTAGTGTGAAATTATATGATTACCCTTTTCATGTGTGAAGAAAAAAATATATGAAAGGTAGTTTTATAATTTTAAATGAATGAAGACAAAAAGAGTACACTTGAACAAAAGGGGAGTATGAAAATTAATTTTCTGTTTTTCATCCTCATTATTAGAGTATATTTGAATTAAAAAAAATGACCGACATGAAAAGAATGCATAGAGAGAGAGAGAGTGCATAGAGAGAGAGAGAGAGAGAGAGAGAGAGAGAGAGAGAGTGTGTGTGTGTGTGTGTGAGTGAGTGTGTGAGAGAGAGAGTGTGTGTGTGTGTGTGTGTGAGTGAGTGTGTGTGGTGGGTTTTCACCCCCACCCCTTCCCCTCCCCTTCTTGCTTCCCCCCTATATTTTTTTTAAGGGCTAAAAGATTTTATTACTCTTTGAAATTGTTACAAACACATATAAGAACAAGAAGAACGGTATCAAATTCCTAACAAAGCTAAAAACAATTCTATGCCCAATCCGAGATCCAATTCCTAAATTGGCAAGAAACTCAATGGGACAAGCCCACACCTAATGGGACAAGCTCAACCCAAAAAAGAAACCCTAACTCTATCAACAACAAAACAAACCCCAGCCCTCCTACACTACAAGAAAATCATAATCTAGCAATAGTCAAAAGTGTCAATAAAGAACACAAAAAATATCGCTAAAGGCTATACCAATTGTTGGCCAAACCATCACAATATATCCGTCACTGTACAGGTATAGCGACGGTATTGACGACCGTTGGTACATATTTTTTTTTAATTATGACGATTTCATTAGCAATGCTTATAATTGTTGCTAAAGACAAATTATTATTTTTTTTGAAAAATCACCGTTGTGGGATGTATGGCCACGTGGTGCTGACATAGCATCCACATGTCACCCGTGTGGCGCTGACATGTCAACCCGTGTTGCCCACATGGCGCTTGCGTGGCAGCGTGCAACAAATTTTGCTCCAAAACAACACCTTTTTTTTCTCTCGTAATTAGGCCTATTCCACTAAATAAAATAAGTACTTATTTTTTTAATTAAATGTGATGTATTGAGAGAGAATGACTTATTTCGTAAAACAGAATATAAGTACTTCAAAAATAAGAATTTTAACAGAACGTGTAAGGAGTTCGATATTGCACCATGAAGAAAAACACTTATCTGTTGTTGATCGTGGGAGGATTCGGGTGAAGTGGTCGAAGGCAAGACTTGAATCAAATGAGGGTCGGAGTAAGTTAGACAATCCAAAGCCATCTTGGCCTTCGACATATTATTACTCACATACCCTCAGATGGCAGAATTGTCAATTTGTCAGGGCATCTACACCGATTTTTGCCAATATCATTTTTTGGTTGATGAATAGTGTTATTTTGCCAAAAATTGGCAATGGTGCTACACTCATATATGTCATTTTGTCATTCTCATTTTCTTCTCTTTCAATAAAAAAAAATGGCAACTTTTGCCATATATTTTTCTCAATTTCGGCGAATAAAATGGCTTTTGTCATATTTGAGTTTGTGGATGCGGAGTGCTAGTTGTCATTTCTAACAAATTTTTTCAAAAAAAGCAACCGGTATGGTTGCTCTAAGGTAGGGATGGTAATGGGGCGGATCAGAGTCGGATTTAGCGTCCCCCAAACCTGCACCGTTCTATATCAAATCAGAGTCGGAGCAGAGAAAATCGGGGAGGTGTCGGGGTCGGGGGAAAATCGAGTCCCTATTCACCATAATAATTTGACTAATTTTGTTCTTTATAGAGTGTTTTAAAAAAAAAGAACATAATGATGATTGGTGAGAGTTAAAAAAAATAGAAATAAAAAAATAAAGACATAAATTAGTGTTTTATTAAAGACATTGAAAGATATAAGCGATTGAAAACTGCACGAATATCAAAAAAGGGCAATGAATTTGGGACGGAGGGAGTAATTGGTATGTTGCTGTTATTATATCAAAATAATGAAATTTATTTAGACATATACATACAAAGATATAAATATCTATGATCGGGTTCGGATCGGAGCAGGTTAAAATGGGGCAGGAGAAGCAAATATTATACCCGTCCCATTTGCCTATCGGATCCAAAAATACCCTCTCGAATCGGGACGGAGAGGTTGGAGACGGGAACGGATCGAAGGTAATTGCCATTCTTACTCTAAGGGTGCGTCTCTCATATGCTAGCTAGCTACAGTCATGTGTGATCGTCACTATTTTAATCCAAATACATGTAGGCAAGTAATTTTTACATTTTTTTGGTTCACCGTCACGTATAGTTTTGTTAATTTTCATATGAATTTATGGGGTAATTAATTTTCACACTATTTTTTTATTATGATTGCATTCCTCTTTTTGTAATATTGTAACGAGCACTTACAATTCGAAAATGCTATGGAACCAACCAAGGTGCACCAACCCATAGTGGATTCATTTCGGGTCCAGCACGGATGATCCGAGCTGTTCAATAATTTTAAAAAAATTCGAGTGAGTCCGTGAAAAATCAGCTTAAATGAATATGTGCAGGTGCTTGATCCAATCTTCCAATTTTTTCATTCAAATTAAGGTTCCTGTAACTTGATTGAAAATTGTAATATCGGATCAAGTACTTACACATATTCAATTAAGATAATTTTTTCCAAACTCATTCAAAATTTTTTTTTTTAAATTATTGAACTGCTGCAATCACCTTTCGGGACTTGAAATGAGTCTCGTGTGACGGTCGGTTCACTGTCTATGCATCTTTGGTTGGTGGCTATAGTCAGGTAATTTACAACATAACCCTTTCATCAAATGTAAAAAAATCATTTACACGCCTAGTTGGGTAAAAAATGGAGCATGAAAATCACTTTTTATTTTTAATAAAAAAGCAATTTCTTACGCATAAAAGCAAAGATTACAAAAAATACTGTGACATACAATAGGACGAAATAAAAAAAGGTAATAGTACTAGAATTCAATGCTTTATATGCATACACAATTACACATGTATACCCTTTCATGGGATTTTGTGATCATCATGACGACGTTGGCGTATTACGATTCTAGAGAGAGAAACAAGATAGAGAGAGAGAAGGGTCAAAGCAGCAGCTACCAGCGCGGCAGAAGCAGCAGCAGCAGTATTTGTAATGATTTCGTAGAGAGAGAAGAGAGAGAAAGATCAGAAGCTCGTGATGAGAATTTTTCTTTGCAGAGGGTAGACCAGTCGCAGACGATCAGAGTCCCCAAAGGAATTTACAGGCCCCCTTCTTCAGCTTCCTCCCCTTGGTCTCATCCTTTTCTACTCATCTTTATTCCCGTCTCTCTCTCTCTCTCTCTCTCTCTCTCTCTAGACAGCTTTATCCAACAAAGAGGCTGTTGTTGAGGCTGATATAGAAAGGTTTTCATTTTCCCCAGGTGGGTTTTTGGGGTATAGAAAAAACTTGATCAAGAACCAAAGAAAGTGGAAAGAAAGAGGTATTTTGGAGAGAAGAGTTAAAAATAGGTACCCATTTGGTCGTTTCGGGAGATTTTCTTGTGTTTAGAGAGATGGGTAGTTGTGGGAGGAATGGAAGTGTGAGGCAGTACGTAAGATCGAAGGTGCCTCGTTTGAGATGGACTCCTGATCTTCATCACTGTTTCGTTGATGCCATTGACAGGCTTGGTGGCCAAGAGAGTGAGTCTCTCTCTCTCTCGATTTCCTTTCCTTTGTGTTCTTTGACCATGTTGTGTGGTTCTTTTATCATCTTATTCTTCTGTATCTCAATTTTTTATTTTATCATTTTGTAGAAGCAACGCCAAAGCTGGTTCTTCAGATGATGGATGTGAGAGGACTCACCATTTCACATGTCAAAAGCCATCTCCAGGTTCTCTCTCTCTCTCTCTCTCGTTTTTTTCCTTCCAGTAATTTCTGCTCTCTTTAAAATTCCTTGCTTTGAATATGGTTTGGGACGCTTTTCCAAAAAAAAAAGTAAAGAATATGGCTTTGGGCTTCACTTCAATACTAACCGTGGGAATTGTTTTTCTCATTTGGGTTCTGTTTTCTCTAACCAGATGTACAGGAGCATGAAGAGTGATTTGAGCAAAGGTATCCAAACTTAAAATCCTATCCATATACGTTGTTCATTTTTGTTGTAGGAGTACTATTTTTTTGTTGCTTTTGTATTATTAAAATTCTACTGGGTAGTTTGCACTAGGAAGAAACAAGTATTTGTTGCACCAAATATTCTTCTAGGAACCGTTGTTTCCTCTTTGGTATTGGTTCTTGACCCAAATCACAGGTTTCAAACAATCACTCATTTGCCATGTTTTTGGAAATGAGCTTGGGTTCCTCAACTTCATTTATTGTCTGATTCCCTGTAAAGTTGTTTCCTTAGCCAAAATAGATGAGCACAGAATGAAGCCCCACTATCCTTTTAAATCTTCTAATATTAGCATTTCTTAAGAACCCCATGACCCTAATATTTATTTGCTCCTCCCATATATATATATATATATATATTGATAAGTCCCTCCCATATTTATTTATTAATAACATATTTTGGTTTGTAATTTTTCATATTTTGCCTTCAAACAACAGGTAGGATTTCCACCCAAGAAAGAAAACAATCTTTTGAAGATCATAGTGATGATGGGTGTTTGGATCAAGGAAATGGTTTGGGTTTCTCTCCCTCTTTAAATCACATTGAAGAACCGGATTCTTACTTGATGATCAACTGTCCTCTTCCTACTAAAAGGTTAGCTTTTTACACCTCTAACCAAGCTGAGCTGAAGCCCTCTATTCTTGTGCATTTCTGCCGTTGGATCAAGTTAAAATTTTTACTCATTTAAAAGTTTTAATAATCCAACGGCAAAAAACAAATCGAAATATGGTTACACCAAATTTCCGATACATCGGATTTGAGAGGCCTTTAATCCTTTGTTTCTCTCTTCTCTAACCCAAATACTATCAAGAAAGGTCTTTTTTTAATAAGACTTACGAAAAGGGTTTTGCATTTGCACATGCATTGATGTAGTAGTAGTAGTAGTTGTTTAGGCTTTAGCCCTTTAGCCTTAGACATTTACTTTTGTAGATATTCTTAGATAGAGGCCCAAATCTCAAGAAAGGTTTTGGCAAGATACAAAACGGATTTTGCATTTACAAAAAAGGCATTGATGTTCCTTTTGTTTTCCTCAGAGCTCGAATCGAGAAGGAGATGGGTTTAGTAGAAGAATCAGAGAGTGTGGAATACTGCAACAAAAGAGTGGCAAGTGGGAAAGTGACAAATCCGTACTGTTTGGATGATTATAGGCAGGCTATAGCTGAGCAATGTGGAATAAAGGAGGAGGAGGCTGTGGAGAGAGATGAGGAGGGTGGTGGTTACAGATGGCAGGCCCATATTCCCCATCATCTTTTTTACAACCTCAACAATCCTTTTGGCTATGCAAGTTCTGTGGAACAATCTGATTTCCTCCAGGTAAAATTACAACACCTCCCTCCCATTTCTTGTTAGCAGTTTTTTTTTTAACCGAGTATCCGAGCCATCTTACTCGCATGTTGGGTAATCCTAGAAGTTCTATCAACCATCTGCTGGCCGGGCCTATTTAAATTCTTGTTAGCAGCTTTTGTGATCGTGCTTGATTCATTGTTGGTTTTACGAAGTTTCAAACTTATGGTTGCTGGTTTTGTTTTTTTAGGAAAATGCTAACATTATTAAGTAAAATGTGCACCGATATGCGAGAAAAGTGATTTTATATTTTTAAATGTGTATTAATATATGTGAAGAAATGTGTTTTGAAATTCGAGCTTGTTTGGCATTATTTGTTTGTTTTTAAATTGGTTATATTTGGTAGGATATTACTCTTTGGACCTGTGGATATATACACTCGTGATTGGTAAGTAGAAAGGGAAATTCCTTGTTTCCCCTATCCTTTGTAACGTCCGCTCCCTGAATTTTTTGGGTTGGGCAGGTAAACATACATGCATATTGTTCCCTCAGAGGACACCTTCTAGTTTTTTTTTTGGTAAATGAGGACACCTTTTAGTTATACTACCTCAATGCAGCTTCCAAACACATCTTATGGATTTGGGCAGATTGTAATTGGCTTGGGCTTTTAATTGGTCATTAAACCTATTTACAACCTAATTACAGGATAATCATTTTTTTGGTTGGCAATTACAGGATAATCATTACCGATACACCCGGCCCATTTATTTATAGTGAAACTCAACCAGTCCATTAACCCAATTACGTATCTATACTTACAATTACATACCAAATAAATGTTTATATATGAAAAAGGCTTGTCTGACGTCAGTTAATTTGGTGTGACGTTAGTGAATTTGAGAGTAGCGTTAGTAAATTTGGGGTGCAGTTAAAGCGTTAATCGGGTGTGCTGGTAATGAATGGCTCAAGACTCTTTTAATCCACCCACTAAGGACAGATTTGCGATTACCAAATTAGGTTAGCAACTTATCTCATAAAGTGGGTTGGGTCTTGGGTGAACACAGAATAAATGAAGGGAAATGATTTTGTCACTTCCTTTTTTGTTTATTCCACTCCCTTGCAAGTGTATTTTTGGTGCAAAAATACATTTGCAGGGTGGCGTTAATAAAAAAAAGGAGTGGCATTAACAAAAAAATGGGGTGTTCCACTTTCTAAAAAATGAACTTTTAGAAAATGAAGGTAATTTCAAGCTTAAAAATCATGTGTTTAGGCAAATAATTTTTTTATCAATATGGATCTTGTTTGATAGATCTCCTTTCTTTTAAATGGTGTAAAAAAATTTAAAAAATTATTTCTTATGTTCATTATATTTGAGCTTAAAATTACCTTCTTTTAAAAAAATAAGGTTTAAAAAGAAAGCGGAATGGGGCCGGCCTTATTTACATTGGCTTATGGGTTTGAGGTAACATTTTTTTAAACAGGGAGTTTTTTTAAACAGGGAGGGGTGAGAGAGTAATTCCACTTGCTACATTAACTAGGCAATTGTTGACTATGGAGGGATATGAGGACCCTTTTAAATACATGCACGCACACTCATCCCAAACTCCCGATGAGGGAGCCAGCCTAGATCGCAGGCCCAAAAGCCTTGCCTGCAATCCAAACATAAAACATTATAATACGAATCCCCAAATGGGATGGGTAAGTCTTAACCTCGTCTCCCAAGCTAATTGATCAATGGTCCTTATATAAAGTTGTATAAACCCAACTTCCCATACTCAGCCCGACCCATTTATTTAGAGAGATACTTTTACCCACTTCCATTTGAACCTTGTAGTATTTACCCCCTACCATAATCTGTAATGCTCAAATGTATCCTCTGGTCATGTTCATGTGGGAAACTGGAGATTACGGTTTGACTGGTATGCCTTATTCAGAAGCTGTGTGGTCCAGTCCTTTAAATTTGATAAATGGTGAGAGGGGGACCCTTCATTTTGTGATTCCGGAGTTCAAAGTGGCCGCCTTTAATGCCATTATTACTAGAGACGTACAGTACGTCTATACCGTAACCCTCAGTGTGCCTTATTTAAGAGTAGCAGGCTCATCATGCAGCACCCCCTTGTCCTTGCTCAAAATTACTACTATTATCACTTAGGAAAAATGACCTTTCTGTTAAGAATATTACACGCCTAGTGTGGGACCAAATGCAGCCGAAGGTCCATCAAATTTCAAGGGTTTAGATCCTCTCATGTGACGGTCCCTCATGTAGATTCTCACATGACACAAAACGGAACCAATTACAGGTCCATTTGACAATCTCAACAGATCATTTTGTAACTCTCGATGTGTTTAACTTCGTTGCAAAAAATTAATTTCATTGGATATCGGTGTCTAGTTGAATGAATCATTTTCGTCACAAGTGAAATTGATGGTCAAAGAGTCTGATTGTGTATTCCTCTTGTGTAAAAAAATCATTCAATTAAGCTTTTAGCGTTCTTTAATCAACTTTGTTTTTAATTTTATTTTTGCATACACTTTAAAAACAACGAGACCTACTAAATGAACAGTTTGGATCATGAATTGGGATTGTGATAAGTCTTGTTTTGTGTCATATGGGGGATTATACGAGAGACCATTATATGAGAGGATCTTGGTTCAAATAGCAGAGCATACACTGAAAGTTAATACACTTACATGTTTTTCTTCATCTTCTACTTTTATTTGATTTCTTGGATTTTCTTTTCATAATCCATACGACGGGTTCTGATACTGGTTCGACTTTCACATACCTGTGTCATTCATTGTGTTTTTTTGGTGCATTATGAGTTTGGTACGTATAAGAGTACTGTAGGTACAATCTTTTGTTTTTCGGTTTCTGGTTAATGAATTGGGTCACAACTCACAATTACTTGAGGTATTCGCGAAAACATGCATGTTTCCAAATGTAACAGGTTTAAAACCAACCGCGTAAGTGCTCACAATTTTACTAGGTTTCTAATTGGTTTATATACCTTTAAAACAATCAAAGGTTTGTCCTTCAATGAATACCAGATCAGCAAAGTTAAAACAAATTGGGAAGAAGCTTATTTCAGATACGCCGAGTTAATAGGACACGAGACGAAGTTGCATCACTAAGATGGGTTCTAGAAGTTCGTGTTGGGCTTGGGAGGATGAAGAAACTGAATATAAACGAAGGCCCAAACAAATGCAAGGGGATCGCTTTCATTTCTAGATATTTTTGTTGATTTTTTTCATGCAATATATAGAACGTCTTCGGGATAATACTTACTTCTATGTTCTTCTATAACAGATGGCCATGCATGAAGGCCAACAACATGCATCTTCAAAGTGCTTGAAATTGAACAACTCTGGAAATCATCATGCAAAGGATGAAGAGGCCGGTGGTGGCAGATTGTCACTGTCACTGTCACTGCACCAACCCTCTGCCCAGATAAGTAATGGTTCTAATTCGACAAGTGAGATCGGTGAGGCAATCTCGTCTTACTCCAGGTCTTATATCAATGACTGCTCTGTTGGTTCCTCTTCGGAAAAGCGCCCCATTAACTTGGATCTCTCTATTGCTTTATGTGGTAGCTAAGTATACTGTACAAGTTTATATATGTTTAATCGGGTGATTTCATCCCTATTTTGCTTTGGTTGAGTTTTGTATTTAATCTATGGCTTTAAATAGTAGGATGTACTACCGGAATTCTTTCCACCCTACACATTAATGGAAAAAACTGTGTTATTAGTTACATCTTGTGAGTATGCGTTAATCCACCCTTTTATGATCACGAGGCAAATGTTTCTGAATGTGAAATCGCCATGACTGCATTTTATCTGACTTGATTCACTTGAATGTTAGATAAAAACGGTTGATATTGGTTCTGATTTTCGAAGTTTCAGCCTTTAGGCCTTTTGGATCATTCGTTGGTGTGCTGTTAGCTATGTTAAGAGAAAATCCACCTACATACGGGCTGGTGTCAAAATGGCATTATCAAAGTCATTTTTTTGGCTTGCTACAGTATCAAAAAAATTAATAAACCAAAATTGCAATGTTGTTACACTGGTTTGGTGCCACTTTGCCAAAACTTCAAATTCAGACCATTAGGAAGGTGTTAAAATGACCAACTTTTAAAGGCCAATTTACCAAAAAAAAAGAAGAAGCCTTTATAGGTCAGACATAGAACACTCACTTGCATTGAGGTTTGCTGTGTTCCAGAACTGTCTTTTCTTATTTCTTGTTGAATAAGAATGCTTGTTCCACAAAAAAAAAGCTGCTTTAAGTAGTTATTTTGTAGGTAAAGATATAGGTACCGACAGTCTCCGGAGGGAAATCGTACCGACGGCCGTGTCGAGCCGTCTCCGGCCACCGGACGGCCGATCCGAGCCGTTCAAAAATTCTTAAAAAACAAAACTAAGGGGCCCTACGTGGGAATCAACAGTATCCGAGGTGTGTAGGGTATTTGATCCGAGCACTCTTTTTTCGTGTACACATATATACACGTAAAAGGGGTGCTCGGATTAAGCACCCTACACACCTTGGATGCTGTTGATTCCTGCGTAGGCCCTCTCGGTTTTTTTTTGAGAATTTTTGGATGGCTCGGATCGGCCGTCCGGTGGCCGGAGACGGCCTGGCACGGCCGTCAGTACGATTTCCCTCCCTGGCACCCATTACTCATAGCACAACTCCTTATGTGTTAAGAAAGTAATTTCAAGTTCAAAAATCATGTACTTACCCAAATAATTTTCTTATCAATATAGATCTTATTTGATAGATCTCATTGATATATTTAATATGGTGCAAAAAAATTTGATTTTTTTTTCATTTACATTATTTTTGAGTTTGACAATGTGAAATAAACTTTTTATTTGGATTTTGTGGAATGACCCTTCTTATTTTTTAGGAAGAAGTTCCAAAATAAGTACTTATTTTTTAAGAAGTCTCATTTTCTTCAAAGATAGGTACTTGCAATTTAATTGTTCTGAACCGTGTAGACGTATAGAAATATTGTAAATGATGAGTGGATTACCAAATGCACCCTTTATACAGAGATCATCCTTATAAAGGGTTGCGTTGGTAACCTTTCAGTGTTTCAATTTTTTGTTTTTAAGAAACTAAAAGTAGAATCAGGTTTATGATTTTATAAAAATAAAAACAAGACACATGTTTGATAATATTTTTTTGGGAAAATTTCTTTTATATTCGTTCGATTTTGACCAAAAATTTCCTTTACCTTTCAATTTCGGCAAAAAAATACTTCGATTTTCTAATTTTTTTCAATGTCATCATTTAGAAGGAATCCGTTTCCTTTGAGTCCTGCGCTGGGCCGTCTCCGGCCACCGGACGGCCAATCCGAGCCGTCTAAAAATTCTAAAAAAAAAAAAAACGAGGGGGCTTACTCAGGAATTAACGGCATCCGATGTGTGTAGGGTGTTTGATCGAAACACCATATTTTTCGTGTATATATGTATATATCCCTAAAGGATGACATTGAAAAAAATTGGAAAGTCGAAGTATTTTTATGCAGAAATTGAAAGGTGAAGGACCAAAATGAATTTTTGATCAAAGTCGAAGGGATATAAGAGAAATTTCTCTATTTTTTTTGTAAATAGTAAAAAATGAAACCTTTTTTTTTTTTGGTTGAAGAGGGAGAATAATCAAGGCAAGGGAAAAAAAGAGAAGGGTAAAGCTGTAAAGTTAATATGAAAAAAGAGTTATGCCGTTCATTGATTTGGTAAATGTGTATATTGAGCCATCAGATTCAAATAGAAGACAAAATTAAGACGTTTGTTTGGGAAGGTGGAGTTTCAGAATCCTGCCTATCTATGGTTGAGTATATACAGTCATATATGACCACCTATCTTCCCAAGCACATCAAAAACCAAGAAAGAGAGAGAGAGAGAGCGTACCGGTACTGGAGAAGGAAACGATCGGAACGGGATGAAATTAAAATGATTGGGATCTCCTTGTTATGTTTGTATTCCTCAAAAAAAAAAAAAAACTGGGTAAAACACATTTTTTGTAGTTTTCATAATTTACAAAAACTCTAAAAACATTTACTAAAAACGAAAAAGTAGAAACATGTAACCAAATAAGTTTTTTTCGTTAGTTTTTAAAACAGTAAAAACAAAAACTGGAAATAAAATGGTTACCAAACACCTCCTAAAGTTTGCAGATTTTGATATATTTTTTAGTATATATGTATTAATGCGTCTCTATATGTTGTTCTGGTTAACTAAAATGGCTGCATATTCAATTTACAACATTTTGTATCTCAACTTGGTTCAGCCGCTCAGCTGGATGATCATAAAATGTTTACTCAGTTTTTGTCGCCATTTCTTACTTTTACAACTAATTTCTAGAGTAAAAGATACCCATAGACTTCCTATGAGTCGCTTTAATTAGCATTGCTAGTCAGGCTATTTTTTGTTGCTAAAGTTTTACAATCTGTTATTGTATTAGTAATAATTTGTAATTTGTGTAAAAGTAATTTTATGTTACATGGGTTGATTCAGCTACCTACGTACTTACGGACATCTACTGCACATCTAATAATCAGATATGTGAGTCCGTCTTCGATTGGTTGGACGACTCGGGAGAAGCAATGCGTTTGTATTTTGTGGGATCATATACATGGGATATTTCCCATAACAAATAGAGTAGAAAACGAACTTACAGTAACAATTTTCAACAAAGTGATTTTACACACATTAATCGATCTGTTTTCCTGATTTTCTGAAACTTTCCGAAGATATTTCTTTTCTTTTTTTTGGATCCAAACACAAACTTATCATATTTATATCCAAAATATAAGCGGTACATCCATCGTTATGGGTTACAACCCAAAGACAGCAACCAGAAAACACAAGGCAAACAAAAAACACATCCCAGCTAAAACAAGAACAAATTAAGGCCTAACACATAACCAAACAAACATGCAAGATCTCAACATGAATAAAACACCCAACAAATCTCAAAAGAAAGCCCCAAACAAGTCCTCAACGCCGACCATGCAACATTGCTACTACAACAATTGCAATACCTTACAAAAACCAACATTGGTACTACATTGCTAAATCGAAAATCAACATTGCAACTACAACAATTGCAAAACCTTACAGAAACCCTATTATTCTTGCACAATATATAGCTGGACAATTAGAACATAGAGTTCCGTTTCGAAAAGCAATGAAAAGGGCTATTGCAAAAGCAAAAAAAGAAAAGATAAAAGGAATTCGAGTACAAATTGCAGGTCGGCTCGGTGGAAAAGACATTGCACTTGTCGAATGGATCAGAAAGGGTGCAAAACAAAGATTAGGCCTAGAAGAGATTTATGTCAATGAAACGAACGGCGTTGAGGAGCGCAATAGGAATGCGGATCAGCCTCTATAACCCTTTCCCTTCTCCGCTTCCTCCAATTGGGATGTGGGAGTGCTTATCACCACCAATACTGCCTTCGACGCTGACGACCTCCGTTCGCTTCTGCTTGCTAGAGTATCTCACAAAAACATTATCATAGTCCTCCATCCGGTATCGCTTGAACGCCACAATCCTCTTCGCCCACAAATTTAGAGGTCCCAAAGCAGAATCCTGACAATCATCTTCTCCTCCAACCCTATCAGACGAGGACTCCTCAATGCTCAACTGATGATGGTCAGGTATTGGAGAGACAGTCACACAGCTAATTGGTGAAGAAGGAATCTTTTCCACCACTTCCATTCGGGAAGGACTAGAAAAATCAGGCTCTCCAACCAAAGGATTATCAACTTTTAGGACCTCAACACAAACCTCCTGAGACATATGTCCATCAGGGCTACGAGGATGGTTGTCCGTTAAAGATGGCTTTAGAACCTTAACTTCCACATCTGAGAGGCTGGGCATATGGAAAAACCAGAACCTCTTATCTGAATCCCGAAGGCAGTAGCGTCTTCCAAAGAGAAACTCTCACCCCATAATAACCTTTTTTGCTTGATGGCAAAACTTCATACCACCCCGAGACACAAAATTCTTGCCAGGTCCTTGAGGCCTTTCAAATCTATCAACGGACCACGAGCAACTAGAAGGAAAACCATAGTCAACCTTGAATTTTGTAGCAGAACAACTAGAAGAAACCATGGGATCCTTGGACACAACTCCCAAACAACCAATCCCATCCACCTCGCTTACCTCCACTGTATCAGTAGATCGTGACGATTCCCCAAAATGAAAATTAGTAGAAACAGAGGAACCCCCACAACATTGAATAGGAAGCTCCCTAACCTCGTCATCCACATCCTCCGAGTCAGAATGGTCCCAATTGCCACGTACTTCCTCCCACGGCTCATACTCTGAATCAAAAAGCTCATGAAACCTAGCTTCTACAGCAACCCTAGATTTTGCTAAACGCGAAGGCCAAACCCAATCAGCTCGAAAATCCTTCGGGCTCATATCATCCAAAACCATATCTCATTCCGAAAACAAGTCTAGAGACCCCACAATACCTTTACCCTTAGCCACTTTAGACAGACGATGGGAACCACGAGAAGACCTCGTAAAAAAACTTTTACTCAACCAAAATTTCTTGGCCATCCAGATTTTGGATAAACAAAGCCCTAATCACTACCTAGATTTTGGATCTTCCAGACTAATCAACAAAGCCCTAAACTTGCTTAAAAGTAAAATCTTTGAACCAGATCACGAACCTCGAACACAACCTCCAAACCACTGGTTACCCCCCAAAAATACTGATTATCCAAATTCACATCAAGTGCCAACAAACCAATGAGACACCGATGATTCAAAGAGAACCCATACCTTAGAATCTGAGAACGAAAACCTCCGATGATCAGGAGAATTAGCAGATTTGGATTTCTCTGTGAGTGATGCAAAATCGAAATCTTCGCAAGAATGAAAACGAAGTACTGGATCGTATACCTCTCTGCAAGACGAACAGTGTCTACACCATATATTCACTGTCTGTCGATAATCGACCGAAAGGAGGCGATTATTGGAATGCAACCTATTTTATTATTATTAAGTATTCATATTAATATTAGAATTAGTATTAGTATTTCTTTTATTATTGTTATTTGCATGTAGGACACTTGGAATGCTTATACACCTTTGGAAGGACACTTGGCATGCTCCTACATACTTTTAAGCAAATTAGAAGAATGAAGAGAAGTGGAAGTTAGAAAGTTATTTCCTACACATTTATTGTTTCCTATAAATAGTCTTTTAAGACTTTATTGTAAAGCTCTCCAACAAATCAAAGTCTTAACTTTGTTCTTAATTTTTGTCTTACTAACTCACTTCTGGGTTATAATTAGGAGTAGGAGTAGAATTTCGTATTCTAAACTTAACTTAGGATCTGTGGGGGTTCAGATTATCGGGACCTAGACAGCACACGTCGTTGGGTTCCTTCCTGCTCCGCCGGAAGACATGCAACAAGTCACTAGGGCTGAGATTGCCCAGTGACCCTCCGACAATCAAGTTAGATGTAAGGAGAGGGAATTAGGTCTAGGGTTTTGGGAAGAATGGCATACCTTTCACAATCAGCATCCCTTTGTATTTATAGACCTAGGTTTACTTGGCCCTCAAGCCAACGCGTGGAGGTCACGCTCAGGTAACCGCTTCGGGTGACGTCATTCATGACGGAGGGGAATAAAACGGTTACGGAGCACATGACCTGACAAGGGCCCCATCCATCATAACTGCCTCGCTTCAATATCTTGGATAACGCTGGAACCGAACCACAGACCCGGGCGAGATACCATACCAGGGACTAGGGGAGATTGGTACTCATCGGCTCTGTGGCCAGTCCCGCTGAGATGCTGGTTCATGTATGCGGCTCGGTTACCGACACGATAACCGAGGCCACCACAATAGCCCCTCAAGTCCCTGGAGCCCCACACCTCCGCTTCAGGGTCTTGACTCTTTAGCGAGCCACTACTCCTTCTTCAAAAGGCATCTCTGATGAATGAAAGAGCTTCGGCAAATCCCTCACCAACCGCCTTTGGCAGCAAAAGATCTACGTGCCAAACCCACCGGGGCGTTGGGAGGCAAAAAGTTGCCTCGGCACATGTTATGTCAGTCAATTAGTACGAAACGTCGCCTCAGGGACACGTGTCACGAAGCCAATGGTTCGGCCATACGGCGCTCTGACTTCGGTTCTGAGTTCCAGATACTGACCATTCGATGAGGACACGCGTCAAAGATCGAACGGCTCGGTGCACGACGCTTCGCTTCCAGCGCAATGCATCGTCTCTCTCAATATAAATAGGGGAGAGAGAGGGAGAATGGCAGTTCATCCTTCTGCTCTGAAGCTCTAACTCTGCCACCGCTTATCTCTGCCTGTGAATCGACGCTTTGGACGTGAATCAACGCCTGCATTTGTGGTATGTTGATTTCCTTACTTTAATCTTTACTTCTAGATCAGCTTCTTCGAGTTTTTCATCCTTTTTGGTACGTTTCACGATCAAACCACCATGTGTCGCCTCTGGCTCGCGGCGGCGCTGGGGATTTCCCAACGTTGTTCTGGTTTCGACCAAGGCCTAAATTCTTCCCGAGGTCTAAATTCTTCCCGACGGCCATCTTCAACCCGCGACCCTAGGATTAGTATAGACCCCCGGGGGCGCTTTCCTGAAGAGGAATGCCAAAAGCCTGACCGAGACCAGTAGGTTCCGAGGAGTAACAACCATTCTGTCCCGTACGTTAAGTCTTCTTGCCTTTCCCTGAGCACATAGCTAACGGGTTTTTTGCACATCTTTCTCTGTTAGGTAGGGGCGAATGGTCGTTGAGCTCTCCTCGAGCAGTTCCAGTAGCTCGGCCCCCTCTGCTAATATTGAAGAGATATTTGCGGAAATCCGATCCAACGCTTTCTACCGAATCCCCATTGACTCGATCGAGCCTCACAACCCTCTGACAGCCCCACAGCAGAGGACAACCTTTGATCCGAGGATGACAGAAGCACCGAGCACTTCAAACCAGGGCCCGGGGCCGTTCGCTGATGCCCCAGAAGAGGTTCGAGGACGAAGAAGGCCAATGAGGCCATGTCCCTACCGGAACCAATACTTTGATGGCTCGTCGGCCGCCTACGCGGAGTTCAAACAGGTTTACAGCTTGCCTTACGACGTTGAGGTTCGGCTGCTGCCAAATAATGACCCCAGGGATCTGCCCCACCGAGAGGGGGCATTGATCTTCCCGCTCATGGCTATAACTGAGGGAGGGATCAGGTTTCCCCTTCACCAATTCATCCGAAGGGTCCTCAGAACCCTAAACCTCACCTCCTCCCAACTCACAGTAAACTCGTATAGGATAATTATGAGTATCATATAACTGAGGAGGCAATACAACCTGACCTTCGGGCTAGAGGAACTCTTCGGAGTTTACCTCCTCGTGGTCAACCGAGAGCATCAGCGATACTACTTGTCTTGCCGTACTGGCTATGACACATTCTTGATTGATCACCTGCCCGACTCCGAGGAGTGGGCCGCTCTTTATGTCTCGGTCACCGGGAATTTTATGTTCGGTCCCGGGGAAAGAACAGACACAACCACCACTGTTTAGTTTGAAAACAGAGCCCCAGGTCGGTAAACTCTTCCCTTCGGTACATTTCTTCAATACGTAGTTGTGTTTTGCCTGTTGTATTGATTTGCCTTTGTTTGATGTTTTGCTCTTGCAGCTGAGGGTGTCGTTGCGGGGCTTCGGGAGAGAGCTGTTCGGTCCCGAATCACAGCTGCCTTCGCAATCCCGCTTGAAAATTGGTACGCCCCTGACCTGTTCGGTTACGTGGCCTCCTGCACCAGCTTCCTGAAGAAGAAACCGAGGCAGCAAGGTGTGCCAAGGGCTGGTAGAGGACGAGGTAGAGGCAGGGGAAGAGGAGAAGGAAGGGGGAAAGGGGCGACCGGGACCGAAGACACCGAGGGCAGCAGCTCCGGACCTTGAGGCGTAATTCGACAGGAGCTTGACTGGGACACACCGGAGAGGACCAGACTTAGCGACGAGATGAGTGGTCGCGGAAGAGAGGTCCTTAACCTTCGACGCCGAAGGCCAGCTGGCCGAGGCACTGGTCCGACCGACACCCCAGGGGCTGGGACGTCGGGCACCACTCCCGCGTCCCCGGAGGAGCACCCGGAGAAGCGAGCTCGGCAAGAGTAGGCTGAGGAGACCCAGGCAAGCGACAAGGATCCCATTGTCATTGGGGAGGAAGATGAGGAGGAGGGAACCGACGGCGCGGGTACCGACTTCGAGGTTTGGACTGCAGCCAGGGAGGTGGCATGGGCCCCGGAGGTTCGTCACTATTCCGGGCGTCTGATCACCCACGCTGACAGCGCCGCCAGCAACATTGGCACGGCGTTTAGCTTGCTGCGCTCTTGCGTTCTTCCTCGAGAAGCCAAAGCTATTAGCGGTAGGATCGAGGACCTAACCAGGGAGATTGCACAGGCACTGCTGGCGGTAAGTTACTTTTCATATCTGCTTGTGGCATTTGAGCAAGATTCTGCGTTTATTTTACTCTTCTTTCTGCTGACAGGCCGAGGCTCGGGCTTTGGCAATGAATGACCGAAGCAAAGCCCGGGAGCTGGAGATGGAGGAGCTGAAGCGGGCCCTCGTTGAGAGGGAGGAGGACCTGAAAGCGGCTCGGGCATCCTGTGAACTTTACCAAGCCGATTTTTAGAAGAGTGAGACAGAGCGCGTGCTTGCCGAATGCCGAGCTGCCAAAGCCGAGGAAGACGCGGAAACTCTGCGGGTGACCCGAGCCCTGGAGGTCGAAGCGGCCAGAGACAAAGGCTATGGCTAAGGCTGGGACGCAGCTGGCGTGGAGTATAAGAGGCAGGTTCAGGAGATCGAGGGGGAGCTTCACAGGGATCGCTTCATGGATGGGCTGCGCTTTGGACATGGAGCTCTTTTAAGCAAACTCTACCTCCCGGATGATTCCGAACTTCGAGCCTTGCCCCAGCCGCCACCCAAGGAGCTTGTGCTTCCCGAAGAAGAAGAGGAGGTGCAAGGCCTTGAGAGTCAGGCTGATCCCAACGCTGCAGCTCCAACCGAGGGTGCGTAGGACAGTTATAACTTTGTTTTAATTTTGTTTGGACGGCTCCAGCTTGTTGGAGTTTCATTGTTTCAAGGCTGTAATAGTTGTGAAGGACTGGCGCCGAACAGTTGGTTGAGCCAGATCCTTCGTTAGGGTTTTAACTTTGAATGGTGTTAACTTTTTGTTTTCATTATGAATGAATGTCTCTTTCTTGTGCACTGTTATGCTTGCTTTTGTTATTGCTGTGTTGTATCGATGCCCCTACTTCGGTTGTGCTTCTGAAGCGAACTTGTGCCGAAGAGTTTTCGGAAGCATTATCCGAAGCAAATTTGAGCTCAAGAGACGTGGTCAAAAATTGAAGCCCCAATATTGGGTGAGAGGGATCAGGGAGAGGCGGGTGAGCTGGTCCGAAGCAAGTAAGTAGTAAGTTGAAATTTGTCATGGCCCTGCGTCTGACTAGGACAGCCGTAAGCGTTGCCAACGTGAGTGGTCGTGGTGAGATGAAAACGCGCGAGACGGAGGTACCACTGGGGGACTTGAGGTGCGTCGCGAACGGATAAGGCCGCGGCCATGGTTCGGGACGCGGCAAGCCCGAGCGGTGAGAGACTTTGGTGAGTCGGTATAAGGGGTTCGGCGGGAAGCCGAGTGTCCTTAATGCGACTAACCAGAAGTTCAAACGACCGAAGAGGCCAGGGCGACTTGGTGGGATTTTTGTCCGAGGGTGTCACCTATTAGAGGACAAAATCCCAGAAGTTTGTGTAAAACAGTCCAGTGAAGAGGAACCGAGTGGGAGTAATTGAAACAGCAAAAACAGATAACACAAGTAAGGCGTAGGAAAAGGTAGATTTTCATTCAAACTTAGTGGGACACTGCCATTACATAGTCGTACTGCCTTTAACTTTTCAAGGAAAAGAAATACAAGTGAACAAATAAAGGGGCTTCGGTAATAGAGCACTTAGCCGTAGAACTCTTTAAGGTTGTTAGCGTTCCATGACTTAGCGATGGGTGAGCCATCCAATTTTTCCAACTTGTAGTTCCCTGAACCGAGAT
Source organism: Rhododendron kiyosumense (assembly GCA_019656275.1). Classification (NCBI taxonomy): domain Eukaryota; kingdom Viridiplantae; phylum Streptophyta; class Magnoliopsida; order Ericales; family Ericaceae; genus Rhododendron; species Rhododendron kiyosumense. Next base: position 749,067 of record BPLS01000713.1, read on the forward strand.
GTTTAAGGACTCGGTAGGGGCCCTCCTAGTTGGGCATTAATTTTCTCTTCTTGGACTTTTCCACAACCTTTTTCCAAACAAGATCATCTGGCTTGAAAGACCGAAGGCGGACGCTGCGGTTGTAGCCTTTGGCAACCTCCTGTTGGTACGAAGCTAGCTTTATCCTTGCATTTTCCCGCTCCTCTTCGGCTAAGTCGAGGTCTGCGGCAATGTTATCATTGTTAACCGATTCGTCAAAGTTTTCAGTGGGGATGGTGGGGAGCCCGACTTGGATAGGGATGACAGCTTCCATTTCGAATGCCAAGGAGAAAGGAGTGCGACCAGTGGATCGCCGATGTGTGGTGCGGTAGCCCCAAAGCACCCTGGGCAGCTCCTCGGCCCATTTGCCCCGGCGAGATTGAAGTCGGCGCTTGATTCCGAATGAAATCGCTTTGTTTGCTGCTTCGGCCTGCCCGTTGCCCTAGGGGTAGGCTGGGGTAGACGTGTCCCATTTGATGTCGTATTCATCAAGCAAGGCTCGGTACTTCTGCCCTGTGAACTGCTTCCCATTATCTGTGATGATGGCGAACGGTACACCGAAACGAGAGATGATGTTCCGCCAAACAAAACGGATTACGTCAGTTTCCTCAATGGTAACCAAGGGCTCGGCCTCGACCCATTTTGAGAAATAGTCGGTTGCAGTTAAGAGAAATTTGAATCCACCTGGAGCAACCGGGAGTTTGCCTATGATATCCATGCCCCATTGGGAGAAGGGCCAAGGGCTGGTGAGAGGGCTAAGATCCCGCGCCGGTTGGTGGATAATTGGGGCAAACATTTGGCATTTTTTGCAACGCTTGATGAACTCTTCAGAATCCTTTTTCATTGACGGCCACCAATACCCCTGAGAGATGGCTCGGTGGGCAAGGGACCGTCCACCGGAGTGGCAACCGCTGTCGCCGGCATGAAGCTCGTCGATGATGCCCGAGACCTGATGTGGGTGTGCAACCAATAAGTATGGTTCGGTAAATGATCTTCGGTAAAGCTTGCCGTTGGGATTGAGCCAGAAGAGAGCGGCCTTGTTTCAAAGTCGGTGAGCGTCTTTCTTGTCGGTTGGGAGGATGTCATCGCGCAGGTAACCAATGATTTCGTCCATCCAACTTGGGCCGAGGTCAATGTTGAGGACCTCGTGGCTCAAGACTTCAAGCTCGAAACTGGGCTTATCGATAGCGCTGAAGGAGATAGATCTATGTTCCGAGGAGGAGCAAGCCGAAGCAAGCCCTGCGAGTGCGTCGGCGTGGGTGTTCTGTTCGCGGGCGATATGCTCGACTCGGATGGCTTTAAAAAACTTGATGAGCTGCACAGCGGAGCTGAGGTAGGTCCGCATTCGGTCGTCCCGAGCCTCGTATTCCGCCGACAAGTTGGGAGTCACTATAGACCACCAATTCTTCGATGCCGAGCGCTTGAGCGATCTTGAGGCCAGAGATGAGTGCTTCGTTGTTGGAGGCGGGGAAGTTTATCGAAACGGAACTTTCGTGCAAGACTCCGGAGGGGGAAAGCAATACGATCCCGGCTCTTGCGCCTCGGCTATTGGAGGCACCATCGACGTACATTTTCCAGATATCACCGTACAAGCTTTTCCAAGGGAAGGTAACGTGTCCCGGCAGGAGTCATGGTCTTGCTTGAGTAGTAAATAGGCTGGCGGACGAGTACCAAGCTTATTGCGTGCAGAGAGACAGCTAGGTAGAGGAACAAATCTTCCTGGTCCCGAGGGGTGACAAGAAGCGGGGCCTCAGAGAGATAAGTTTTCAGCTACAGGAGGGCCCGGTCACACTCCTCTGTCCAGGCAAAGCTGCGCCGGCTTCATTTCAAAAGTGCAAAGAATGGCTGGCATTTGTCCGATGAGTGACTTATAAAACGATTTAAGGCGGTGGCCATGCCGGTTAATCGCTGAACGTCCCTTTTGTTGTGAGGGGCGGAGAGTTGCTCGATGGCGTGGATTTGGGTCGGGTCAGCCTCGATACCACGTCGGGAAACAAGGTGACCGAGGAACTTCCGGGAGCTGACTCCGAATACACAATTCTCGGCGTTGAGGCGGAGCTTATGCTTTTTGAGGACTTCGAATACTTCGGTGAGGTGGGTTAGGTGATTGCTTGCACGCATGCTTTTGACCACCATATCGTCGATGTAAGCAAGCATCGTGTCTCCCAATAGGCGCTCGAACATCTTGGTTATCATGCGCTGGAAAGTGGCACCGGCGTTTTTCAGGCCGAAGGGCATGACAAGGTACCCAAAGATACCGTGGGGGGTGATGAAGGCCGTGTTTTCAACATCCCCTTCGCTCATGGCAATCTGATGATAACCTCGGTAGGCGTCCAAGAAGCTTAGTCGTTCGTGGCCGGCTGTGGCGTCTACGAGCTGGTCAATCCGAGGGAGGGGGAAGAAATCCTTTAGGCAAGCGTCGTTGAGATTGGAGTAGTCAACGCAAACCCGCCATTTGCTGTTTTTCTTCTTTACCACTACAGTGTTGGCCAACCATTTGGGGTATTGAACCTCGCGGATTGCCCCGGCGTTGAGGAGTCGGTTGACTTCTCCAATAACGGCCTCGAAATGAGCGGGAGAGGACCGGCATGCCTTTTGTATGACCGGGCATTTGGCTCGGTCAATGTTGAGTTCGTGGCAGATGGAGGATGGATCGACCCCGGGCATCTCATATGGGGTCCAAGCGAACACTTCGATGTTCCGGTGGAGAAAAGCCACCGTCTCGTTCCGATCAGTATCACTAAGTGAGGAACTGACAAGGAAGAAACGGGAGCCGTCTTCAGTTATCGGGATGGTGGTTACGTCCTCAATGGTTTTTTCATCGGCAGGTCGATCGACGTCTTCCAAGACTGGGGCCTCGGGGACCTCAATAAGGTTAACCCGGGAGGTCTGTTTGCTGCTTCGGACGACGTTGACATAGCACTTCTTAGCCGCAGTTTGATCTCCATATAAGTCTTCTTGGCGCCCATTGTGGCCGATGAAACGGACCACATGGTGATAGGTAGAGGCGATTGCTCGAAGCCTATATAGCCAATTGCGATCGACAATCGCGTTATAAGGGCTAGGGACATTGACCACCACAAATTCTATGTCAAGAGTTACCGAGCCGGCACGAACGGGAAGGGTGACTGTACTGATGGGCTAGACTGGTGCGCCATTAAAGCCGATAAGAGGAACTTCGGAGGGACGGAGATCGGTGTCGGAAATCTTCAGATCCTTGAACAGGGAGTAATACATGACTTCGGCCGAGCTGCCTTGGTCCATGAGGACGCATCGGACGTTAAAAGTCCCGATACGTAACGTGATGATGAGAGCGCCATTATGCAGGAGCTGGACGCGGTCGAGATCTTTCTCGGTGAATGTTATGGTCCACTTAGCGCCGTCATCGGTCCTTGGGCGGTTTGGTTCGGGACCGACGAGCATGACCTGCTTGGAGGAAGATGCCGCATTCAGCTCGTCTTTGAGGAGGCGAGCGGCTTCGAAGTTGAGGGGGCCGTGAATAACATGAATCGTCTGTACTGTTTCCTCGGTGTTTGTGTCGGCACGTTGTGCCCGAGCCGTTGTCTTCTCGTGGTTGATGAAGTTGCCAAGGTGGCCACCCGCAACAAGCTGCTCCAAGTAAGCCTTGAAGGGCTTGCATGCGGTTGTGAAGTGGCCCTGCTCGTTGTGATAACTGCATCGAACGATGGGATTCTTGATTTTCCCATTTTCAGTGCCGAGCTTTTGGTTTGGGAAGGAGAAAAAGGGTTGATCCTTTACTTGGTCGATGATTCGATAGATAGGAATGGTGAAGACGGTTTTCTCAGCATTGAAATCGCTTGGCTTCGGTCCTCTTCTCTGCGACTGCTTGATATTGTTGACCTGTTTCTTCGGCGTTGCGACAGGTGCGGGGACCGGAATGGATACCGAGGTATTCGGGGGCTTTGAACTCGTGGGCTTGCCGATGCCTCTCTCCGCCTTGGATTCGATGAGCTGACACCAACCCTTAATACGAGTCATAAGATCCTTCATGGAGTTAGGCTTATGGCGGGCGAGGTCGTCGTAGACTTGCTCGTCCTGGGAGGTGAGGCCCAACTTGAATCCGCGGGTGGAGATAACACCATCACAACCCTCTATCTCATTGAATAATTCCCAGTAACGGCCGGCGTACTGCCGGAGTGTCTCATCGTTGCGGTTGCGTAGGGCCAGGAGGGAGTCGATCTCTTTCTCATGCTTGATGCTTGTTACGAACCGGGCCATGAAGGCGTCACAGAGAGAATCGAACGAGGAAATCGACCGAGCCGGGAGTTGGTTGAACCAGGTGAAGCCCAGGTTGCCGAGGCTTGCAGGAAACACCTTGCATAAGAAGGCATCATCTGAAGGTTCATTCCGAAGGAATAGCGACATAACAAGCTTGTACTGGACTAAATGGGTGTAGGCCTCGGTCTTGCCATCGTACTTAGCAAACTTGGGTTGGGTAAATCCCTTGGGTGCGGTAACCGAGTCGATCTCCCTTGTGAAGGGGGAGGTCGTGAGCCGTGTGAGCCGCGCATCGCGATGAGGTCGGATCGAACGGTCGAAACCGTCTGGAAGCTCAATCGCTGTGCACTTTGTTGGAATAAGCTTGTCCAGCCTGTCGTATTCCTTCCTCTTCGGTTGGATGCTGACCGACTTTTGGGGGGAACGCTCACGGCGATTCTTTCGGTAGCTATCTCGAGCCGAAGGCTCGAGGCGCTCAGTGATTGGGCTTCTGCTATGGACGCCTGCAAGGTGCGAGATGATAGGGCTCTTAGCTCTGGAGTTCTTCAGGCGTTCGCGATACCCCCTGGTTTGAAATTCCACAAGGCCGTCGTCTCCCCTGGCTGCCCTTGTGAGGCTTGGGGTAGACTCTCGGCCCGTTTTGCCGGCTCGGACCGAGTGGGTAGAGGAGGCAGAAACGCTTCCAGCACCAAGCCTTTCGAAAGCCGATGGTCTCCGTCTAGGCTGGATGGGGGAACGGGAGCGGTCCCTGCGCGACTCGTCTTTTGCGGCTAGGGCTTCCGCCGCCCTTGGTGGCTCGAGACGATCCTTGACGGAGGGGCGGGGTCGGTGCTCTGGAGAACGAACGACTTCGTTGCTGCGAGGAGGGGTATGGTGACTCCTTCGTCCGCCATGACTCCCGGAGGAATAAGATGGGGAGATCTGGAGAAGGTGTTTGATCTCCGCCAACTCGTCCCGGACGTGTTTGTTGCACTTCACCACCGTTGTGAGATCGTCGATCTTCCACTCGAGATGGCGGATGTAGGTGTGGAGCTCGGAAGATGGTCCTGTGTCCGGAGTTGAGGCTCCGGCGCCCACTCCGACGGATACATGGGTCTTCCCAAGAGCAATGGCTCCGCCGGAGGCCAGGCTATGGTCCATGAGGGAACCGAGCCCGTGAGTGGCACCGCCATGTTGTGCGTCGTCAACCTCAACCATCCTCGATTCAGGAGCAAGGAGTGGATGTTGAAATGAGCGGCTAGATCCCCAGCAGAGTCGCCAATTGTGGGGGTGCGGCTCGGTTACCGACACGATAACCGAGGCCACCACAGGATCTTCGATGTGTCGCTCATGATGATAGATTGATCGTTGAAGATTAATGGAAGAATCTCTTCCATTCTTTTTCTTTCTTGTCATCAATTTCACATTTGACTCAACTGCCATGTCTTTTCCAATGAAGTCCTGAAATATGGTGTGGAACCACGGATCCGTCTTGAGGAAACATAGCTGCATTCGCCTCTATTTTTATTGTTGGCTTTATTTCCCGAAATCTCTGTCGATTTCGATCGAAGGAAAAATTGGTAAACACCTGGCGCAACCCACCTTGTCGCCGTTCGGTCACCGGTAGAGCCGTACGCGAGGCGTGCAGATCAACGAAGAAAGCAGCGCCTGGATGCTTCTAGAGAGACTTTCCAAAGATATTTCTTGAATAGGCAACAGAGTTAGCAGGTCTGTAACGTAATAAAGAGATTGGCTCTTTAATGGTTCAATATGTATGTGTGCTCCAATTATGATGGCTCAATTTGTCCCATGTTCTTTCCATAACTCCCCTGAGCCACATTGTTCAAGCACAACTTTGACCCTTTGTCTATAAAAGGTTAAAAAAAATACTTTCTTTAATTATTTGGTTTTGTAAGCGAAAATGTATTCCTTCTCACTATTAAAGGCTAGACAAAATAAACACTATCTTTGAAAAGCTGTAGGAAAAATATCTTCAACCAAAGCCAAAGGCCCAAAAAAAAGTCCTTGTTGAAAGACACAACAGAAAAAAGAAAGAAATTCCAAAAACAAGAAATTGCCAAAACTTATGTTATTTGTGGTCATCCTCATTTTGATATTGTACGATCACGTAATTTTATTAAATGAGAGGATTTTACTTGATTTTCTTCCATTTTTATATGTTTATCTTAGCTTTTAAGCTTATTTTCATCTTCCAATATTTTTTCAAGTATTGGGCCGAAATTCCATTTGTTCTCACTTTCAGAGTTCACACAATTAAAAGAAAAGAAACATTGTAGAGATTCGTGAATTATTATATTTTCTTTAATCATTTAAATATGTGGAATAGTATATTTTGAGGTTGTATTGATGTTTAGAAGTGTTGGTGGCAAGTGGGATTTGATTCGGTGTCTATCAAACAAATTTCTTTTTTCTGTCCAGCCAGTACTGGTACTGCCTTTTGCCCAGTACCAGTACCCAGTGTCCAAAAATTGATCAAATCGACATTTTGAAGGCTCCAGTACCGGTACTGGGAGTCGCCCAGTATCGGTACCCGATGTGATTTTTCTGAAAATGCAGCATGCATTTCAGCCCACTATAAATACACCCCTTTACCATTTTTCACACCCAAACCCACGAAATAACCCTAGAAAACACCCCCTCTTACCCACCCCACTCCAATCTCACTCAAAACTCTTGATTCCAACTTCAAATCTTCAAGATCCAAGGGATTTCTACCTCAAACTAGCTTGAATCTTACATTTGGTGGTCAAAGGGTAAGTTTTGTGTCCTTGCTCTCACTCCTTGACCCTTTATCACGTTTTTCTCTCTCTCCTCTCAATTACTTGTTGATCCTTGCTTGTTTATTTTATTTTTGGGTTATATCCTCTCTAGATCTTGTAGCAAAGCTTGGGTAGAGTTTGTTTTTGGTAGATTCAAGCTCATAGGACTTGGTGTACTTAGGGTTTTGCTCAAAACCCGATGTGGTAGGAATTTCTTACTCTTGTTATGTGTTTGTGTGATGTTTATGTACCTAGATCGTGCTTTGTTTCATGCTTGAGATTGGGTTTTGTATTTTGGTCGAATATGGAAATCCTGCCCGTTTTTAAGTTTCAGCCAAACTTCAAATGGCCATAACTTCTTCGTCCGATTTCCGTTTCATGCAAATTTTATACCGATTCGTAGGTCTTGAAATCAGCTTTCATTTGCTGTTGGAATCATCTAAAAACTCTTAGCTCATAGAAAGTTATGACCATCTGAGTAGAGGTTGGCTCTTCATAAAATTGTTTCGTTCCGTGTTATGACTTCTTATATAATTAGAATGTATTTAAGTCACTCTCGCATGTGGTTACTTGTGTCCTAATAACTCATTTGATCTTGTCTCTTGGCACTCGTTAGAGTATAACATTAGTGTTGTTGGTTAGGGTATGAACCGTAAGGTTAATAGGAGTACCGTGGGCTATAAGGGGTTACGTGGTGAATGTTACGAATAGACATGAGTTTGTCTAGTGATCCGATGGGTAATATTGTGACTCGTATACTCGTGCCTCGTCTTGTGAACTCCCTAGGTTCCTTGGCGCTCGTTCTATAAGATTCTCGTTTAGAACTTAGCGGGTGGTATGTCGACGAGTCATTGTGGGTTCGGCGCGTGACGAAAGACATCACGATAGACTTTTGGGAATAACGTGAACTTATGTATCTATCAATGTACGATGGGATGTGTTCATGAATTTGTAATGCATTGCATGATGAAAAATGAAAGAAAGGTGAACTTGGAAAATGTTGTCTTCTTGTATTTGGATTGATTATGCATGCGTGTATGACTGAGTTGATAATTTTAAATTAAATTGAGGGTCCTACAACGCAAGGTGTGGTAAAGTAGAGACTCTAGAGGGCCTACAACGCAAGGTGTAGTGATGCGGAAACCTAGGTGGAGAGAATTTAATGTGACGCAAGGGGTGGTAGCACAGTTGAATATCTCGAATGATGAAGAGAATTATGGTTGACATTTGGATTGTGTGTTGATTAAGATTGTGGATGTTGAAAAGGTTGATTTTATTGAGGTTTTGTTAAAGGAAGAAATTTTGTTTTTGACTCTTGAGCGAATCAACGGATCCGGTATTTGGGCACAAATCAAGGGATTTCGGCATTCAAGTTTGAATCAACGGAGTTAGACCCAAAATGGTCTTGAGTTTTCACGAAAGTGTTTTGGAAATCAAAAAGGAAAGTTTTATGAAATGAGGTTCTATGGTGAATGGCATGAGTTAAGGAAGTTGTTGTGGTGTTTATTAGAAAGGGTATCAAATGGTTGAACAGTCGTCGTAGTTTATCAGATGGATCTGTAGTTTAAATGTTGCTTCCAGTTGATGTATGAATGGTTAGAGACATCTGTAGGATGTCCAGGATTCTCCAGTCTTAGTCCGTCAGTTCGTAGTGGTAGTTCTTGTATCTCATGTTAGTTTGTTGAAATTCATTCACTCTAGTTGCATGTTTCATCGCATTTACATATAGCTTGAGTATAGAATTTTCTGCTGGGCTAGTGTAACTCAACAAAATTCTTCTTTTTAGGTCTAAATGCTGGGCAGTAGATTGCATGCTATGGTATGATTGGACACGAAGATTCTTGAAAGCTAATTTGACTTCAGTCACTCATTCATCTTTGTAATAGACTTACTTTTGGTTAAAGATGACTTTTGTAACTAATTTACTTTTGAGTTATCTTTTGACTTAAGTTTGTAATATTCTAAACACTCGTGCTTGTGTTTAAGTTAATTTGGGATGTAGTGCTAAGGTTGTAATTCTCCAAACATGGGGACTTGTTTTGTAAATTAAACAGGTGGGAAAATCATTTTGGGTATTATTTATCTTATGCGAGGATCTTTTATCGAAATTGTATATTAAATTATGTTAAAAATCGATGGCATGACAAACATGTGATGAACTATATTTGCCTTAGGGTCCGACTATTTGCAACTGCAAATTTATTGTATGTAGCCTGTTTTAAAATAAATCACTTTCGAACAAAAATGCCCTTAAAAAAGGGACAAAAATAACCCTACTATTACTAAATATAACCACAAACATACAACCCCTACCACTCCTCCTCTACATACACCAGCAACCCACCACCACCATCACCACCTCCATAACCGCTACACCACCACCTCCATAATCGCCGCACCACCACCAGTCACCTCCTCCTCTCTTTAACCAATGTTAGACATTTTTATTGGGACCTTAATAAGAAACCCTTTGTAAAATGATCTTCCAGACTTCTATTTAGCAGAATTTTTTTTATACTGTGACTGACTTCAGAACTTGTTAAACTTCAGCAAATTCTTCTGAAATCGTTCTCTTGTTAAACTTCAGCAAATTCTTCTCTCTCTCTCTCTCTCTCTCTCTCTCTCTCTCTCGCTCTCCCCCCCCCCCCCCATTTCGTGTTGAGCATTGTCGGATTCTCACCATCATCGTCCTCCTCGCAGAAATGGAAAGATGGAAAAAGGTAGAAAATTTAAGAAATTATTCTTATTTTTTCGGTAAGTTAAGGTTTTATATCAAAACAGAGGCGCTACCCCCTAAATACAGCATACAACCAAGAAAAGGGAAAAGGGCTAGGAACATGCTCCTACCATAACAACAAGAGAACAAATAATCTCCTACTCCCAAAATAGAGCAAAAACAAAAAATAAGATGAGATCAAACTAGCAGCACCATTAGCTGCCAAAGAACCTGATGAGGAAGCCATCAAATAGTGGAGAAAATAGCCTGCGAGATATTCCACATAGCACACAGTCGCTGGTTCCTGGAACTTCTTTTCACCTTCCTCCAAAGACTCAAACAACTCCTGATATCAAACTTCACCACAAATACAAGAGCAAGAGCGTCCCTCTGAGTGCCTTGAAAAACTCTATTATTCATTTCCAACCATATATGATAAAGAGAAGCAGCCAACACCATTTTGAACAAGGACTGTTGCAACCCGTTGCCAGTCAGTCATGTGTTAACTAGCCCAACCAATCTCTTGATCCAACTAAATCAAGCCCCTATGATAACCACAGATTCGCGAGAGCTGCCCAATAATATAGGAAGAATATGGACACAAGAAAAAAAGATGCAAATGACTTTCAATAGATGCAGCACAGAGAACACACAAAGCATTAGGCACCACACCTCATTTTTTGCAGCCTATCCTTTGTTGCAAGCCTGCCATGACTAGCCAGCCACTGAATAATAGCCCATCGAGGAATATGAGCCTTAAACTAGACCACTTTCCACCAAGCAACAACTGGCCTAACCTCTCAAATTTTGTCCCACGCAGATTTGATAGAAAACCCCTGGCCATTTGGTAACCAACTTACAGAATCAGATTGACTAGTATTTGGAACCAAGGCAGGAGGAGTTTTCTCAATGATTTCCTTAGTGACTGCATTCTTACGTCTGGGCCAATTCCAAGAACCATTACTGATAACAATGTTCTAAATGGCGCGTGGCTCTAGTAGGGCGGAGACCCATGTCCAAGCGCCAAGCTGCCTAGGCGGTGCCAAACAATTCAACGTTTTTTTTTTTTTTTAACAAACCATTATCTAATCAAATTATATTCTATGTATCCATAATGCAAGTTCAAAGTTCTACATAACCATATTACAAAATTTAATGTTCAAACTTCAAAGTACAAACCCAAATGAAATTATGTAGTAACAACTAGCAAATAAGTTGAATAAGACAATAAGTAGAAATAGACGAGATCGGAGATCCCTAATGCCAAGTTCAAAGTTCATCTCCTCCCTCTATCTCTTCTCTTCCATACCCCTCCAAAACTTGATCTCTATCGGACTCAAAATCAATCTCCTCATTTTCGTCCTCTTCGGAGTCATCTTCAGATACAAAATCTTCTTCATGTAGCTCTCGCGGCTCACGTACTCTAACATTTCTACCACTTCTTCCTGGCATAAAGACTTCATCCTCTCCCATAGTGGTGGCAAGCAACTCATATGTAAGTCCCGAACCCGGCTCAACTTTATCATCATCACCACCTTCAACAATCCATCCTTGTGCATAGGTTGCTTCACTAGCAAGTAGGACATCTTTCTCCTTCTTCCTTGCTTTCTTGTTGATGAGTTTGGCATTGAACTGGACGTACACTAGATTGCTCATCCTTGCTGCATCAAGTCTATTCCTTTTCTTTGTATGTATCTATACATAAAAAAAATCCATGCCATTTCTCCTTTAATAATAATTTCAAGCTACTAAATTACTATAAGAGTGAGAGACGAAGAGAAAAGTACATGGACTTACCCCCCAAAGGTGCTCCAATTTCTCTCACACCCGGATGAACTTGAAGTCAAAGCGAGAATTCTCATAGCCATTCTTTGCAATTTGGGTGTAGAGTTGCCATAATTAAACCACCAACCAACTAGTCATGGGAAAAAAAAAAACACAACTTCAAATTCTATTTGCACTAAGTTGCTAACTTACTATTAACATTACTAGTAATTAGTAAATTAAATGAAGAACTAATAAGCATAAAAAATGCTATAATTTACCCGGATCATAATTGTCATTGTTTGCTCACATCCGCGAAGGGCCACCATTTTTCCAAACATACCCACTTTGTTCTTGTACATCAACAACTCTTTATTGACGATATAATCATGGGCATCCACATCTTCTGGATAGAATCTTTCAACAGGTACAACAACCGCCTCCATGATGCTTGAATCATTTTGAATGGTTTGATCCTTGTAGAAGTAAAAAGGATTTAACAAATAAGCCGTCAAATGTAACGGACTATTTAGCCGACCTTGAGATTTTGTATCAATGATATCTAATATCGGCTTGTGTTGGGCCTCTTTAGATTTGCATGCCTCTATGATCTCTTGTTTTGCCTTTTGTAGTTCTCCATACACAAAGCCCATTGAGGGACGGTCCCCATCAACAAGTCGAAGCACTTTCACTAGCGGAGCAAACACTTTCAAGCATAGACTTACACCATTCCAAAATGATATACTAAGCACGGTAGCATAATGTGTTTTCCCTTTTGTGCTACTAGGACCCCATTTACTCTTTTCCCATTCATTGCTAGTAACCATTACCTTCAAGGCTTCTTTTTTCTCTGCCAAACTTTGCAAAGTCAAGAAAGATGTTGCAAATCTAGTCACACCCGGCCTCACTATATCTCTCTTTTTGGTAGCTTTTCTCATCAATGCCAAAGTTATATGGTGAGCATAAATAAATATAGTAAAGGCCTTTGCATACTCTATAACTCCTTTGAATTTTGGTAGCTTACCAATTCCTTCAAGCATAAGGTTTATGGTGTGCGTGGCACATGAGCTCCAAAAGATGTTAGGCCTCTTGACCTTCAACAACTCCGCTGCGGCCATGTTATTTGATGCATTGTCCGTCACCACTTGAACTACATTTTTTGGCCCAACCCCTTCAATACACTAGTCAACATAGTTGAAGATGTATTCCCCCGTGTGCGACTCATTCGAAGTTTCCTTAGAAGAAAGAAAAGTAGTCCCTTCCTTGCAATTGACACACAAATTCATGATGCTTCTCCTCTTTCAATCGCTCCAAGCGTCGGTTATAATAGAACAACCCGTCGAAGCCCACTCTTCTTCTTGCTTCTTGAGGCATTTTTTGGTTCTCTCCACTTCCGCCTTCAACAATGGCTCATTTAATTTGTATTGGCTTGAAGGTTGGTAGCCCACGCCAATTTGACCAACCGCTTCACAAAATTGTGCGAAGCTATTATTGTCAATAGCATGAAATGGGATACCGGCTTCATACACCCATCGAGCCAAGAAACTATCCACTTTCTCACTTCTAGCCTTCAAAAGTGAGGCACTTATGGTTTGTTGTCCTATCGTCTTCTTCCTGGGATTGATATCCAATACATGTTTATCCATGGGACCTAGAGTATGGGGCCTCTTTCTTGTCCCTACAATTTCAACTTCCTCATCACCATCTTCTTCTTCTATGATAGTCACTTCCTCTATAATCTCCTTGGCCACTTGAAGCTTGTCTTTTTTCTTCTTACTTCCCTCTTCAACTACCGCTTTACACTTGGCTATATCTTCCTTGCTTGCATTAGGACAAGAGGAAACAGACCCCTTAATTTGAGCTATGTGTTTTTTTAGCCTACTAATCCCTGAACTCATTATCTTACCACACAATTTCCGTTGTATTTTATCCAAATTTGTAGGATCCACTATGTCACGCCCCGCCCCGCAAAACGACACCCATTGTGGGCCCGAGTCGGTGCGGCCATGTGGCATTCCCAATTGCCAACCAAACAATCATTTAACAACACATAATAACTCAGAATAAACCAGCGGAAGACTTAATATTAATATTAACAACAGAGTCGACGTTATCCGATAACTTTACATGCTTGACAAACTAAAGTGCAAAACAACCTTTTTCAAAACGAGTCGATTACATATACAAAACAACTCACTACCACCGACACAATCAACACCCTCAAAGCCAACCCCAAAACGCCGACTGGTAGTGGACCATCCTACGAACACTCGCTATCTGGAAATCCAAAGGAAAACCAGGAGTGTGTGAGATATAGAATAAATCCAATAAAACTCAACAGAAACAACCACATTTATATTCACAACACATGCAGTGACATGTCTGCCACATCCCATGTACCCAAGGTATTGTGTCCCGCACACCAAGCTCCCATTCACCGTAAATAGAACAGCACGGCCCACGACAAGGTGTGACTCACTCCACAAACCTTATACGGGTACAATCAACACACACCAATCACCAATCATGCACACTAGTAACTAAACCAACCATAGCATGATACACAACCAACAAGTTAACATCTTATTGAAGATATAAGATATCAAACACACTCACCTGTGAGTCGACCGAAGTATGCCAACTTACGGTTTTGGCACCTCTCGATTACTCAGCTCGTTACCTAGCCACACGCTTAATCGTATTAGTAATGTGTTCAATGAACGATCAACACAAGAATAACAAGCTAATAACAAACTAGACAATAGCCAAAGCATGCAAATATGTCCATTCCAAAAGCCTAGAAATAAAACAAAACAACATGAAGTTCAACCAGCCTACAAGCCTGTTTTTAAATTACTGTAGCATTTTATAGAATCATAGTTGGGTCATGAAACCACCACTACTAGAAACTAGACTTTCAGTACACCAATATCGATATAAAGTTTGTCCCAAATAGATTTCAAATGACAAAGTTACGACTGTCCAAAGATGCAAACTTAGGAACACAAATCACCAGTTTCTGCAGAACATCCTGTGATCGAATGCTCATTAAAATTCACACACTCTATCTTTTCCATTAATTCTAACACCAAAACATCACCAATTGATCAATGCTTAAGACTCAAGAGAACCCATAGTCAGTAAGTACATTTAACCATGACAAAATTGATGGATAACAAAACTCTAAAACCTGCCCAGATTTACAGAGTTGACAAACCATTAACTTCAGAACAGAAACTGATTTTTCCTAGAAGTAACTAAGGCACAAAACTTACATATTCAAAAAGGTATGTAAGTCTAGTTTCAGAATCAAGAAACGGTGCATAAAACCGACACCCGAGCAAGAAGTTATGCCCGTTTTACCAACACGTGTCTGTGCTGTCTGCACAGACGCGAATCAGACACCAGATCAGTCCGCGAATTTTGTAGGCCAAAATACTTCGAGTTATTTTCTGAAAATTTAACACAATGCAATAGACTCACAGACGAGTCTTCAGGATTGTTTTCAAGAATTTAGAAGATATCTAGATGCTTTGAATAAATTCGTCAACACAGGACAGATTAGCAACTTATTAAAACACAGTCATGCATGTTCATCATATACACGAATTCCTGACATAAGAACTCAATTCCAACTTCAAAAACCCTCTCCCATGGCTTCAATTCAGATCATATTAGATGCAGAACATGAAAATCTAGCACAAGAAACATGAATTCAACAATTAAAAGATGAAACTCACCAAATTAAACTTCAATTCAAGGTTTCTCTAGATTTTCCCCTTAATTTCTCTTCTTCATTGTTCCTGCCGTTTCTCTCTCTCTCTCTCTCTCTCTCTCTCTCTCTCTCTACGTGTATCAACGAAGAAAAGAAACAGGACACGTACTCAGTTTGATAATCTCTAAGGAAAATTATTGTGTGCCAACAAAACCACAAGCTATCATGTTCCAATTCACAAATCACACACAAGCCCTCACGCTTCTAATGTATGCAATTTAACCCCGTGACGCATAAGTTAATTAAATACGTGAATTAAAATATCAAATATCCGAAACGGGTGCGACACACTAGTATTCCATACTCCCATCCCATATCATTTGATGCTCTTTTAAGGGCTGTTGAATTATCGGTGGCGGCATTAGAGGCCACTGAAGATACATTTTGAGATTGAGACATTGGTTGAGACATTTACAATAGGCCTACACATTAAAAATAACTGTACAAGTTATACAATGCACTGATGCAATCAAAGTTCATCACAGAATCACAATTAAGCAACCACGTACACAAGGGAAAAAGAAGGAAACAAAAAGAACGCAAGTAAAGAAAGCAGCCAGCTTTGAATATGCATCGTACAGCTAACTTTCTGAGCACGTTGTGGAAAATTCTGGCTACATTACATAGCCTTTCTGAAATTTCACAGAACTTGGCTCATATCTAAATTCTCACTCTTGTCAGGAACTGCTACTATGATGAAAAACAGCAGCCACAAGACAAAGTAACAAAACAAAATAAAACAAGCGCCCATCGTCAGTCTAAATACAATCTTTTTTTTTTTTTTACAATCTGTCATCATCTGTTTTTTTTTTACGATCTATTTGTCGTTAATCGTTATACAATCTGTTTTTTTTTTTAAATACCAAAAAAAAAACAAAACTCAATCAGAAGACAGAAATACAGAAACTTCTAAAAAACTTCTGAAAGCTCTTTAAATCAGGCAGATCACTGAGAGAGAGAGAGAGAGAGAGAGAGAGAGAGAGAGAGTGGAGTGAAACTCAGAGAGCCGAGAGAGAGAGCCGAAAGCGAGAGCGAGACTGAACTAAAGAAAGAGCCAAGAGAGAGAGAGAGAGAGAGAGAGAGAGAGAGAGAGAGAGAGACGATGGCATCAACTAGAGGTTTGGAGCTTTGATCGACTGGAGCTCTGAATCGTCTCCTCCCGCCTCTGAAGCTCTAGAGTGTGCGTGGAGTGATGTTGTAAATGTAATTATAATATATATATAGATATGATTTTATAAAATTACATAATAAGCCCTTTTAGTTTTTGTACTTTTAATCCTAGCCCTTTTACTTTAATAGTATACAATTTAGGCCTCCAAAGACGCCACCGAGCCCACCAAGGTCTGCCAAGCCGCCAAGGCCGCCTAGGTGGCCGCCAAACATCGCCAAATCTCCCTGGGCGCCAAATCAAACGCCAAGGGGTATTGGCGTGGGGGTGAGGTACCTCCAAGTGCTTAGGCAGCCGTCGAGGCCACCATTTAGAACACTGACTGATAATAGAGGCCACTTTAGAAGACAAAGCCCTTCCCAAATTAAAGACAACCCTCTCCCCATATCTAGAACAGAGAGGCCCAAGGGGATGCCAATTGTCTAGCCACAGAAAAGCTTCAAGCCCATCACCAACCACGGAAAACATGGCACAAGTAACACACTTCTTAACCCAATTTATGAACATGGCAGGAAAATTACCAACAAGTTCACCATTAATCACAATAGAAAACATGGCACAGGCAACACACTTCTTGACCCAATTGTTGAACATGGCAAGAAAACCATCATAGTCATGATGTCAAAAAGAAAAGGCTAGGCAACTGAATCATAGGCTTTCATAAGGTCCAACTTCGTGGCACACCTTGCTGGACCTTGATCTTTATGATAGTCCTTCACAAGTTCTTGCATGAGCAACACATTGTTGACAATACTTCTTCCTTTCACAAAAGCAAACTGACAATGGTTGATGAGGTTAGGAAGAAAAGGTTGCATTCTATTCACAAGGATCTTAGTAATGCATTTGTAGGGCACATTACAACAAGAGATAGTTCTGTAATCCTTAATAGTAGAAGGGGCTTCAACCTTAGGAACCAACGAAATAGCAGTAGAATTCCATTCTTTTAAGAGGAAAACCTGAATTCCATTCTTTTCGAAAATTACTTTCCGAGCAAAACCCAAAAATTCAGAAGTTAAATCCTGATTGTGACCCAATAATTAAGAAACTAACATCCGAACAAGATTTGAACATAAACTTTCTATTTTTTTCTTGTAAAAAATGCATTTTCAGAATGCGTTATCCGTAAAACGCATTTCGTGCATGCGCGATTGACATCATGCATTTTGGTAATGCGCGATAGATTGTGGTTTCGGGTTCCGAACCTGAAACCCGTGGGAGTTTTTGGTCAATTTTAGATTTTAATACGTGAAAATTTCTACCATTTTCGGATTTTGATATCTGAATGGGAGTTTTTGGTCGTCTATCTTGGTTGTGGGTTCAATAATGGTTAACAACATCCATGGAAACGTAGAAGATTGGTTCTTGTTTCAAAGAGGATAAATGGCCCTAAAAAAAGAACAGACTATCCTATGAAATGGTAACATAGCTCTTTTCTTTTGAAACAAGAACGGGGATTGAGAGGAGAGAACGGGGTGGTGGTGCTGCTATGTTAGGAGAGAACGGGGATAGAGAGAAGGGGGAAAGGGAGGAGGAGGAGGAAGATGACTGGTGGGGTGGGAAGGGTATTTTTGGAAGTTCATGGATATTTGTTAGGTTGCATATAGCAAATTGTTATAAAATTTATGGGTTTGGTTTAGCACAGGCTACGTACAGTAAATTCGCAATTGCAAATAGTCGGACGCTTTGCCTCATTAAGAGGTCCCCACACGTGCTCTCCTTTTGTTTGCTAAAGTCTGTTTGGAGCAACAAAGCATTAAACAAAGAAAATAAAAACCGGTTTCACAATTCGTAACATTCTATCGATGTTGGAATAAGCTTATTTTTTCACGTAACCATAAAAGGAATTTCATAGAATAATGAGTTGTTTGAATTATCTTTGTGAGAACCAAAATGAGCCCCACAGAAAATTAATAAATCATTAATCTGAATTAAATGGTTCTTTCACAACTCTTAATGTCCTATCGATATTGGATTGAGCTAATGTTTCTTAGGAACCCAATTTATTTTTTTAAGAATAATGACCGGCTTGAATCATATTTTGTGGGACCAAAATGGGCCAATCCGATATTAGTAGAGCATTACGATTTTTAAAAAAATCACTTAGTTTCAGAGTGATAATTTATTAATTTTTTATGGGGCTCATTTATTCCACCAAAATGATTCATGCTGCTCATTATACTTACAATATTTTTTATGGATTCCTAAAAAAAAATTACCTCAATCCAATATCAGTAGGGCATTACGATTTGTGAAAAAACTACTTAAATTCAAACTAATGATTTATCGATTTGTTGTGGGACTCATTTTGGATCCTACAAAGATGATTCAAACTACTCATTATTTTTAAAAACTTTTTATGGGTGCCTGAAAAAAAAACTTAGAATCAATCCAATATTGGCAGGGTGTCGAGAACTTTTTGGTTACTTGAAAAAAATTAGCTCAATTCAATATGAGTAGAACGTTACCAATTGTGAATAAGGTTTTTGTTTGCTTTATTTAATGCTTTGTTGCTCCAAACGGGCCTTACGAAATAAAAGGAGAGCACATGTGAAGACCCCTTAATGAAGTAAAACGACAACGTTTATTGGACTGGGCAGGGGTTGCTGCCTTATGGTGACGGCAGAATCTCTGCGTCGACTAAATTTTGAATAAGATTTGGAGGGAAAAAAAGAAATTTATTTCTACACTCCAAACTGTTTCATAAATTCACCTACTAAAAGATAATAAAAAAAAGTGTTTGTATTAATTAGAAAAGTATAGAAATCAATTTTCGGAAAGAAAAAAGGCAAAAAAAAGTTGCCACTATGTTTCTATGTATATTCACAAAGTTTTTATTAGATAAGATGTATATGTTAACAATTAACAAACCCAATGCATATCAACATTTTGATCCTACCTTAAAATATTCACTTTGTCCCCATTTAATAATCCCTTTTGAGAGTTTGTGTCATTTTTAATTAATTATATCTTGTAATTTATAATATTTTATATATAATCTTAAAAACATTACTATTGGGGCTTTAGGTAATTTGATGAGGGGAGTCTAATGTAATAATTTACATAGTTGAATAAGACAGTATGGCCCCGTTCATTTTGGGATTGGATTTGTAGGTAATGAGTGTAAAGAGAAATAGAGTAATATAGGAAATAAGGATAATGATTGGAGAGAGATAGAGAAAAAAATGAAAATAATAATTGAAGAAAAATAGAATAAAAATTAAAATTCAAAATCTAAAACCTTTAACCGAACAAGATCTATAGCCTAAGCCCTAACCGAATTTCGAATTCCGCACCACAGCAACCTCAAATCTAGGTCTCAGGTTGTTTCGGCCAGCTCTCCTAACTTTTCATTGCCCTTTTTTTTGGCTAAGTAAAAAGGGCAAAGGTGGGGCGATGGGCATTGCCATCCTTCTCTTGGCTGATGATAGAGACTTCAAATCCGCGCCGGACCCTCTCTAGAGATTAAAGAACCATACTATCTAGGGGAATTTAGAGGCCAGCCCCAAAAAGTAAGTTTGGACATAATTTAGTCTTGATGAAAATATTCCTTCTTTATTTCAGTCATTTTTCTTGATTTTTCATGCATTTTTACTATTTTGCCCATTCTTCTTAACTTTTTGGGCAAATTTCACTCAGACCCCTTGAGGTATCTGACAATGACAGAAAGTACCCCTCAGTTTTCAAAAATGACAGAAACCTCCCTTACTTTACAGTTTGGGTTTCATTCCGTTAGTTCCGTTAGTTAAATGGACGGAAAATGTACGGAAATGTACGAAAAATGAAATCTTCAATTTTATTTAGTTCTACACCTTTCTTAAGGCTCTCATTAAAAGTCCTAGAGTTAAAAATTAATTATGATCATTTAGGATAAAATGATTAAAAAAATAAAATCTTTGCACCAATTCAAACGGATTAAGGCTCCGTTTGTTTCGATGTAAAATGTTTTACAATGTAAAATATTTTCCATGTAAAATATTTTTCCAGAAAACAAACTTCAAACTTTTATTTTCCGGTGTTTGGTTGATACATGAAAAATATTTTTCAAAACAATGATTTTCCATCGTTTGGTTGTCAAAATAGTTTTCCACACAAAGGTTATGCACTACCCTGTTATTTGAAGTTAGATAAAGAACCTCCCAAGCATTTTAAAACCACATGCAAAATAAATATGAATACACTAGTTGAGCAGTTCCCAAATTGAAGCAATCGATTCATATAAGCTCTCCTGATCAATCTTTGAGCATAAATGCAAATAACAAAAGCAGCAACTAAATAACCCAATTATCCATCATTACTATCGGATATAATTCACTTCAAAATTTATGGCTGCTAAAATCTTCAAGCCAAATCCTTCGGAGGTTAATGCTCTTCGCCATAAATGCCTTCCCAAGCCTTTCATGCTCAACCAAATAATCAAAAGCCAAGCCTAGAAAAGCCTCATGAAAACCTTCCATCTTCATCAGTTCATCGTGAAGAGCTTGAACATCAAGCCTATCCCATGTCAGCCTAGTAATTGCATCTGCAACTTGCCCAAGCTTTTCTGAAATTATTTTGATATCCGACTCCTCATCATGAGTATCACGACCACGCTTGCGATGACGTCTTGGTTGGGCTGAAGTTTCACTTGAGGATGCCGATTGTTTTCCAGCATTCTTGTCCTTAGAGATGTCTTCAATGGCAATGTCATCATCCAAATTTATTGGTTCACTATCTGGCCGAGCTTCCAAGTCAACATCATTGAATGATTTAGCAAAATTCCCTTTCGCACGATCTTTGTTCACCACTAAAGCTATCTCTTCATACATTTCAATCTTCTTGTTAAGATACCTTTCATGAGTTGGATGTGCCTATTTTCAAGCAATAAAAGTTACACTGACAAGTTTAAAAAAAGACTAGAAACTCAAGCCAATAGAGAGTAAAATAACTTAAGAATGGCACCTGGACATGTTCTGTGTAGACAGTTGGACTAGCAATTATCATCTTCATGTTGTCATCCCATCCAAATCCAGATTTATCCCGAAGTTGAGCTATGATACCCCATGCAGTTTTCACAGTTCTAAGATGATGTTCAACATGATCCGATGAACATTCAACGTTGAATTTCTCAAATATGACACTCGACACCCGATTGAATGAGCTTGTTCTAAAAGTGTTGTTAGGTCTATTCCCGATTTTCACCTCATCCGCAAGAACTTCCAACAACACACGCTCCATGGGTTTTGACCACCTAAATTGTTTGCCCCTGGATTCACTTTTTTTGCTCATATCTAATACCACAAATCACATTCCATGATTAAATTCTAATTCATCGACCTCATTCATGAAAGCATAAGGAGCAAACCACTAGAGCACCAAGTACTAAAAAAAAACAGTCTGATCAACATGTATAAACTGATTTGGAAAACAAACAGCCTCAATCTTATATAACCAGTCTCAAGAAAAGAAAAGGAAAATAAAGGAACAATCTAAAGAAAAGCAGTCTCAAACACTTGAAACACATGAAGGTAGCAATGAAAATCCTTTGCTGACTTTCCCATCATCTAAGCAAACAAAAAATCACTAGATAATATCTTTTCCACATCGTCACAGGATAACATTTTAACCATTAGTGTATTGGTACCACATAGCATCAGCTATGGCCTTCCTTTTTCGTGTCCATTCTCTATTTTCTTCTCTCTCTTGCCTTCGTGTCCGTTGTGGATTTCGTTGTCTAGGCTGGAATCGACGATTGACCCGTCGCATTATCCGATCATTGGGATCAACTCCCACTATATGGTTGTGCAAAACACAACACGCTAGTACCACATCTACTTGTAGTTCATACTTCAAATAAGGTTCTCCGCCAAGCATACGAAATCTCTTCTTTAACACTCCAAACCCCCGTTCAATAGTGCTTCGCAATGAAGAGTGGCGATGATTGAAAAGCTCTTTTTCATTTTCAGGCTCATGGTTACTATACTCTTTTAGGTGATATCGAACACCACGATATGGAGGGATGAATCCACTTCTAATGCCATAACCAGAATCAGCAAGGTAATATTTACCTACAAAAAAAAAAACCCCCTAATGTCACGTGTCTGCTCAGTTTTATCAATAATGCTATCAAACTAAGAGTCCTAGGGCAAAAAAATTACCTTCAGGGACTTGAAGCCCCCTGGGCCTCGAAATTACCTTCAGGGACTTGGAGCATTTAAAAATTTTGCTTATCACTTGATTTTAGAGCTTTTAATGAAGAGCAAATACTTAAGTGTTTCAATTTTCATTCTATTTGAATCTGCGCAAAGATCTTTTTTTTTAATTATTTTATCTTAAAGTGCAATAATTAATTTTTGGTTTTACGATTTTCAATGAGAGCCCTAAGATAGCCGTAAAACTAAACAAAGAGGAGATACTTAAGTACTCAAATTTTCAATCCGTTTGAATTGGTGCGAAAATCGTATTTTTCTGATTATTTTATCCTAAAGGGTCATAATTAATTTTTCGCTTTAGGATTTTCAATGAGAGCTTTAAGAAAACCATAGAACCAAATGAAGAGCAAATACTTAAGCGCTCCAATTTTTAATCCGTTTGAATCCGTGCGAAGATTTTATTTTTTTAATTATTTTATCCTAAATGATCATAATTAATTTTTAATTCTATGACTTTTAATGAGAGCCCTAAGATAGGTGTAGAACTAAATAAAATTGAAGATTTTATTTTCCGTACATTTCTGTACATTTTCCGTCCATTTAACTAACGGAACTAACGGAAACTAACGGAATGAAACCCAAACTGTAAAGTAAGGGAGGTTTCTGTCATTTTTGATAACTGAGGGGTACTTTCTGTCATTATCAGATACCTCAGGGGGTCTGAGTGAAATTTGCCCTAACTTTTTGTGTACATATTCATTTTTAAGAAAATTTACATTTTTAAAATCAACTCCTGACCCATATTATTTTGGACAAAAAAAACCCTTGGCTATGTGAACTGGCTATGAGAACTGCCAATTCTCATAGCCAGTTTGTAATAACTCTGAATTTTATGGAATAAAAAGTTATTTTTATTATTCGAGTTATTTATTTTAATTGCTTGAATTGCGTTAATTCTTGAATTTTGCCATAATTGCACTTTGGTCCCTCAAGTTTCAATTCTTTCACTTTAGTCCTACTTAGCAAGCCTAGTTAGCATCTAACTATCCGGTTAGGGTAACTAAACCGAAAAGTTCCCTAGTCTTGGCAAAATGACCATTTTGCCCCTCGTTGGAACTTTTGAACCTTTTGGACCCTAGACTTTATATTTTGATATTCTTTTTCTTTTAATCAATTTGGATTATTTCTTTGACCATTGGACAATGATGGTTAGGGGGATTATTATCCATTGGGTAATAGAATCCCAATTGTTTATATTAAAAAGTAAACTTACTTTATTGTACTTTTTGATTACTTTAATATTTTCTTTGGCCTAATAACTATTATCCATTGGATAATAGATGTTAGGGGAAGATTTGTCCATTGGATAAAAGAGGTAAATCTTCCTAAGTACCATTAGACCATTTAATTAATTACTTTCCTTAATTTGGGGAAAAGTACTATTACTTTAATCAAAAGTAAATAGTGACCAAAGTACCCTTTAATTATTCTTTATTGGGATTTTTCCTACCTTTATGTATATATATATATATATATATATGTGTATATATGTATTGTACCTAGGATGATTATTCTAATGCCTAAAGTACCCTAGGATTAATTGTTAGTTGGTGAGTGAATCCTAGTCTTTATTCACCTTGGATTTCCAAGTACCAAGAAACCAATTGTTTATTTGATTTTTCTTGCACTTGTATGACACATATGTATACATATATATGCTTGTATCTTGCAAGAGGAGAGAGAGAGAGAGAGAGAGAGAGAGAGAGAGAGAGAGAGAGAAGCCGAGAGAGAGAGAGAGAGGAGAGAAAGGAGAGAGAAAGGAGAGAGAGGGAAGGAGATTTGATGTTATTCTTGCTTTGATTTGTGAAGTGTACTTCAAATCCTTGAAACTTATTTCTTCCAAAATCAAATCCTTACACCTTTGTACTCCAATATTTGCCTAGCAAACTTCTCAACCATTGGATTTTGTACAACTATCATCTCATCCCTCCATTTGTTCCAAGAATATCACCAAGGTACACCATAGCCTTACAACCTAGGATTTCCATTGATTTTCCATTGATTTTCCATTGATTTTTCCTTTGATTTTCCATTAAAGTTGGAATTTTCTTAACCCTTGGATCATGTACCAATCTCATCTCATCCTTCCAATTGATTCAAGAATCCAATCTAGTACTAACCTAGCCATGCAACCCTAAGATTTTTCCTTGATTCATGCTTCAAAGTTGGATTTGTTGGAGTTAAAAATTGGGGAATCAGGAGAGAGAGAGGGCCGGCCAAAGGAGAGAGAGGGGGCACCCCTTGCCTATAAATAGAAGCTCATTCTCACTTGAAAAACCACACCTCAAAGCAATTGCTCCTCCTTCTCTCTAGAAATTCCAAGTTTCCTTGTTTTAGTTCAAAGTTTCCTTTGTTTTGGTGAGTTCTTGAGCGAAACCCCCGAGCCACTTCCAAAACCACCCGACGGCTCTAAAAGTAGAGTAGTAGTAGTTAGTTAGTTGTTTCTAGGGAAAGTTTTCCAAAACTTTTCCTTTCGAAGCAATCGGAGGGCCGTTACGCTGCCGGAATCAACCCGGCGTTCAAGCCACCGCCTAGAAGAACGGTAGTCATTCCTATCTATCTAGTAGTTGTCCTTATCTATCTAGTAGTAGTCTTATTTAGTTTTCAAAAGCTTACTTTGATTTTGTAAAGAAGTTGTGATCTTACTTTGAAATTCTCTACTTACTTGTTATTAGCTTAAAAGTGACTTTGAATGTGGTTTGAAAAGTAAAAATGCAAGTTTATGTTGTTTATGGTATTCAAGCATGTTACGTGGCTTAGATGTTGTTATTTTACTCTTTTGAAGTTAGAATGATGTATGTTGTTTGTAAAAAGTCTCACACGCGGAGTCTCGCATGCAAACGTGACACGAAAACCAAGAAAATAGAAACATGGCACCTAGGGTGTGTTTAACATGGTTGTTGTGTTTTCCCGGTTGGAAAATATCTTCGAAACTACGTAATGACTATTTCAAGGGTATTACGTAAGTGTGTGTGTGTGCCAATGGGAACCCGGTGCGGCGGAACCATTGTGAGGATACTCGAGAGTCCGGAACGGCGGAATCGAGGTTGGGTGTGTTTGTCTTGGTTATCCGCGTTACGGAGCCAATGAAATGTGTGCCAATGGGAACCCGGTGCGGCGGAACCATTGTGAGGATACTCGAGAGCCCGGAACGGCGGAATCGAGGTTGGGTGAGTTAAAAAGGTGTTTTTGATAAAGTGTAACAATGAAAAGGTTAACGATGAGTCAAACGCCAACGGTAGTTACAAGCGAATGTAAACATGTTAGCTTATTGCTTTTATTCCCTGCTTATGTACTTATCATGTGGAAATCGATGTTCGTAAAGTAGGATTATACTATTGGGCTTTCGTAGCTCATGGTGTTGCTTTTGTGGTGACCCTGGCATATTATATGGGTGGCGACGCCGATATAATATGTCAGATTTGATAGATGAACAGGGCGACCTATTCACCTTGGAGGCGTACGGAGCCGAAGAACTCGCTAGGCTGGAGGAGCAAGAGGAGCCGTAGTATAGGACCTCGTAGCTTCCTTTTGTTTGTTTTTGAACTTCAAATGCTCCTATGTGAGCCGTTTTGTAATAATGAGCAGTGACTCGATATTTCTGTAATAAATTTCCTTATTTAACGTACCTAAAAATTAGGGGCGTTACACAGTTAACATAATATCTTGGACAAAAATATCCCTGCCAGTTCATATAGCCCGAGTTAACATATTATTTTGGACAAAAATACCCCTAAACTATGGCTATGAGAACTGAGGCTATAAGAGCTATATTTTTAGAATCAATTCCTAAATCATATTATTTCAGATAAAAATACCCTTGGCTATATGAACTAGCTATGAGAACTATCAAGTTTCATAGTCAATTCTATGAGAACTACTCAATTTCTATAGAGAACTGGTTATGTGAACTGAGTTATGAGAATTGGTTATGTAAACTACCAATTCTCATAGTCAGTTTATGAGAATTGGCTATGAGAATTGATTGTTCTCATAGAGAACTAGCTTTATTAACTGGTTATGAGAACTGGACTATGTGAACTGAAAAATACACAGTTTACATAGTCTTACCACACACTAAAATACACAGTTCTCATAAAAAATATATAGTTCTCATAGAAAATACATGATTCTAATAGAAAGTTCTCATGGACAATACGCAGTTCTCATAGAAAAATACATAGTTCCCATAGAAAATATACACAGACAAAAATTGAACAAAAATAAAAAGGTAATCAAAATCAAATATAGTTATAAATGTTCTCACCGTCATATTTTAAAAAAGTAATCAAAGTAAAAAAGTAATAGTTCACATAGGAAAGAAATTGATTTAGCTTTGAATTTTTAACTGCTAAGTCTCATAGTCAGTTCTATAAGAACTGTTTAGTTCTCATGCAAACTAAGCTATGAAAACTGGTTACGTGAATTGTCAATTCTCATACTGTTCTCATAGAGAATTGGCTATGTAAACAGAAAAATACACAATTTAAATAGCCTGACCACACACTAAAATACACGATTCTCATAAAAATACATAGTTCTCATAGAAAATGCAGAGTTCTTATAAACAGTTCTCGTGAACAATGCACAATTATCATAGAAAAATACACAATTTTCATTGAAAATACGTAGTTCTCATAGAAAATACACCGTTTTTATAGACAATTCTCATGGACAATACACAGCGCTCTCATAGAAAAATACACAGTTCTTATAGAAAATATACAGTTCTTATAGAAAATACACAGTTTTCATAGACAATTCTCGTAGAAAAATATACCGTTCTCATAGAAAAATACACAGTTCTTATAGATAGTTCTCATAAATAACACACAATTCTCATAGAAAATACACATACAAACAAAACTTTTAACTTTGAAATTAATCTTGAAATTAGTGAGAGAGTAAAGTCCTAATCTTGAAATTAAATTACAGCAGCCATAGTGTAGTGTAGTCCGCCTACATCATTTCTCTAGCCAACGCATGTTTTCTGTGTGACTCATTTGAATACGTGTATGAATATCAAAAATTCTTCTTTTCTTTTTCCTTTCTGACATGTACGAGTTCATTGCCCATGGGTCATCAACACTTGAAAGAGAGAGATGCCTTTTTCTTTAGTAAAAGTTCTTGAACAGAATCGTAACTCTAGATTCCACTCCAAAGTACACACATGCACACATCTATATACAGAGAGTCAGAGACATGTTTGACTATCTGGCTTGCGTATTTGATTTCTACTCAACTCGAGTCAGCGATTTCTTTTTCGTGAACTGATTTGTTCGTCTTGCATTCGAGTCCTTTGGTATGATCAGTGGCGGACTCAGAAATTCTATATACTGGGGGCACTTATATATTATTCACAATCATAATTTTTTTTTGCATGTATATCACTAAATTATCGCTCAATCATTGAATATTGATTACTCATTTTATTTTGCAACCAATTTTTGACAATTTTCATGGCTGAAAATTTCAACTGTCGCGGTGGAACAGTAAAATTAATTCCAAAGTCAAGAGAAAGTAAATTACAGAATACAGTAATTTAGTAATTTGATTTTCGTAATATTTTGGATTGAAAGGAAAACACAAAGAGATAGGACAAAAATGAAGAAATAAAGGAAAGAAATAGAGCAAAAATTAAAAAATAAAAGAAAGAGATAGAACAAAAATGAAAAAATAAAGGAAAGAGGTTCGAAAAAAATAGAAAAAAACAAAAAAGAGAGAGGATGGAGCGCCTGGGAATTGAACCAGGGCGCCTAGAATCTATCACAAGCGCATGCAGCCACCACACTCTGCTAGTGTTCTGTACCAGAGTAGGAAACTTTTATATATTTATATCAAGATATATTTTTTAATTTTTTTTTTTAAAAAAGGCGTGGGGGCACGTGACCCCACGTGCCCTCACGTGGGTCCGCCCCTGGGTATGATGGACTTCGAATTGTAGTTCGTTCGGTTTCTTCTTCTTCTGTGTTCTGTGCTTGGGTTGTGGCCTTTGATTTCTCTTTCTCAAATTAAGTTCGGATGGGTGAAATATTGTGGAGGGATTGGTGGTGGTGGTGGTGGTGGTGGTGGAGAGAGAGAGAGAGAGAGAGAGAGAGAGAGAGAGAGAGAGAGAGAGAGAGAGAGAGAGGAGAAGTACAGAGGGAGTTTTAAGTTCGATTTATGAGATTGCTTTCAATCGAAGCGGGGTAAAAAAGTAATTACTCAACGTATCCGAGCCTATCTAGGTTTGGAAATAATATTTAGGGTTGGGATCAAATCAAACTTGAAAAAGGTGACCGGCCTATAATTTTCTATGGTATCTATCACCCCCTAAGGGCCAGTGGACCACAGCCAAGTAGGCTTGTTAATGGATCTAATTCGATCTATATCTGATCTGAATTCGAATATGTCGATCCGTAATTCGATAATCCAAATACAGATTGG
The DNA here is from genome assembly GCA_019656275.1 of Rhododendron kiyosumense. NCBI lineage: Eukaryota > Viridiplantae > Streptophyta > Magnoliopsida > Ericales > Ericaceae > Rhododendron > Rhododendron kiyosumense. Next base: position 778,120 of record BPLS01000713.1, read on the forward strand.
ATTGGATTCGAATTCTATGGATTAAGGGAAACTTCCTGGCTGATTCTGTCTAGGTGAAGAATAGTTTACTAGATCATGCCCAAAGAGTCTATAGCCTAGTAAGTCCTCTTCATTATTTTGTTAAAAAAAACACCCCTCGTAAAAAAAAGGCGATTGGAGAGAAACAATCCAGCCACCACTATCACGCTGCCACTACCACCACTACCAAGCCGCCACCCCCCACCGCCACCACCGTCACCACCATGTCGCCACCACTACTATCACCACCACCACCACGCCCACTACCGCTACCACTACACTGCCACTACCACCGCCGCCACCACCACATCGCCACCATGCCACCACCACATTACTACTATGCCACCAACACCACCACAACCATGTCACTAAAACCACCGCCACCAACACCACCGCCGCCACCAACACCACCATGTTGCCACCGCCACCACTACCACCACCACCACGACGTCGCCGCCACCACAATTAACAGTGTTAATTTTTGTCTAAATTAACAATCGACCCATATATCCTCCCACACCACAGCCACCACCACCACCATAATTAACAGTGTTAATTTTGTCTAAATTAACAATCGACCCATACAATCTCCTACACCACCACTACCACAACGCTGCCACTGCCACCACTATCACCACCACCACCGGTACCACTCTACCATCACCACCACGCTACCACCACCATTGTCACTACCACGCCGCCGCCGCTGCCACCACCACCATCACAATTAACAGTGTTAATTTCTATCTAAATTATCCAAATTAACAGTGTTAATTTCTTTCTAAATTAACGATGTTAATTTTCATATAAATTTACACCACAATTAACAGTGTTAATTAATAGCTGGCCCATATAACCTCCTATATTACCACTTCACTACCACTACCACCACAATTAATAATGTTAAATTCTGTCTAAATTTATAATTGACAGTATTAAATTCTGTTCAAATTTAAGAATCCTTCATATACATGGATGTGTACAGTAGATTTTTCCATATATTATCCTTTCCTTAATTGAAAATTGGCTAAGAAATGAAGACAATGAAAATTAACATTGTTAATTATAAATTTAGATACAATTTAACACTATTAATCGTGGCGGTGGTGGTGGAGTGGGGGTATAGGAGGTTATATGGGCTAGCTATTCATTAACACTATTAATTATGATGTGAATTTATATGAAAATTAACACTCTTAATTTATATAGAAATTAATTAATATTATTAATTGTGGTGTGAATTTATATGAAAATTAACACTGTTAATTGTGGTGGTAGTGGCGGCGGCGGCAGCAGCGGCGACGGTGACGGCGTGGTGGTGATTTTTGTGGTGGCGGCGTAGTGATGGTGATGGTTGTGGTGGCGGCGGCGGCGGCGGCGTTATGGTGGTGTTGGCGACGCGACGGTGGTCATTGTGGTGGCGGCGGTTGTTGTGGTAGCGTGATGGTGGTGGTGGTGGTGGTGGTAGCGACGGCGTCATGGAGGTGGCGGCGGCAACGGCGGCGGCGGGCGTGGTGGTGGTGGCGGCGGCATTGTGGTGGTGGCATGATGGTGGTGGTGGTAACGGGGTTGTGGTGGTGGCGACGTGGTGATGGTCATTGTGGTGACAGTGGCGGTGGTGGAGTGGTGACAGTGGCGGCGTGGTGGTGGCCATTGTGGTGGTGGTGGCAGTTGTGGAGGTGGCGTGATGGTGGTGGTGGCGCTGGCGGTGTTGGTAGTGGCGGCGGCGGGGGATGTGGTGGTGGTAGTGGTGGCGGCAGCGGTGGTGGCGTCGTGGTGGCGTCGTGGTTGTATGGTAGTGGTGGTGGTCATTGTGGTGGTGGCGTGATGATGGTGGTGGCGGCTGTTTGGGCTGAATTAGCTCAATCAAATGGCAAATGATTGTGTGCGGGCGTGCCAGAAAACAAATAACTTCAAAGAAGAAATTATTCTTTTCAAATTGATTTTAAACAACTAATTTAAATCAGGCAATTGTGTTATCCGTTCGATTACCTCAATTAAGAGGATTTTTCCTTAAGGTATCAACCAAATAAAAGATTGACGCGCTTCAAATTAGAAAAGATGGTTGAACACAAACAAACCTGAATTTAATCAAATGTAAGTTTGTATGCAAACACTCTTAAAATTCTATCAAGAATAATGCAGAAGTATAAGCACACTGAATTTAATCAAAAGTGGACTTACAAACGACTATTCTTTGGTAAGAAAAAACTTAAAAGAAAATAAGAGAACTTGAATTTAATCAAAAGTAGTCTTACACGCAAATAAGCCTTCAACTTACAAAAAAGATCATATTCTAAACTAAAAAACTAATTTAAGATAGATCTCTGAGCAATCATTTTGTATGAATTGTCAGATGATATGAATTTTTGTGGGGGTTTCTCTCTTTGCTTTACTTCTCTATTTATAGACGCTGGACCTGCCTTCGATCTCCACGTCTTCGATTGATATCCACGTTTGCCACATAAAACGGTTGAGAGGAGCCTTCGAACGGTTACATTGATATTTCCAGAATTCCTTCTCCCTTCATGCTTCGATAATGGTGTTCGTGGTCATTTTCTGAAATGTGGTTCTCTTATTTTTAAGCAACGTGAATTAATGCAACACGTCTGGCTTCCCAAATGATTCCCTGCAATTGTATCCAATTTCAGTTATAAACCAAGGCAGTGAGGATACCGTTTGATGATCATAAGGCTTTAATCAACGGCTGAATCCAATCACTTTCCAAACCATCACTTAATAGCTATCCAAACGACACCGGTTTAAATCAAAACGATACCGTTTATCATTAAAATAGCATTCTCCTTAACTTCCGTAATCCTCTGTAACTGGTACCTAATTGGAACATGTTCTGTATGGCCAACGCATCATTCGGTGCTACGTGTAATTTTCTCATTGGGTGGCACTTTTTAGGATGTAAACAGCGGCGTGGTGGGGAATAGGCTACATTTATTTGAAACCCTATATGATGGGCTGTGTTCATTTGTTATTATTTAAAGTGGGGTAAAGAAGTAAAATTACACCCATAGGACTTAGCGAGCATTGCACTTTTACCCCATAGGACTTGGTGGGTTATGAAATCCAATATTATGACCGGCCTAGAATTAACTCATGGATTAAATCCGCTATGAATTGGATCCAAAATTTATATTTTGAAAAAAAGCCCTATTTCCTTTTCTATTGCTACTGCCACCGGTTTTTCTCCGTTCATCCCCCTTGAATTCCACATCGTCGTTTTCTTCCCTCTTTCAGCTTCTGATCCTGGCGAGAGACGCGAATTAAAACAGAGAGCAAGGAATTCTGCACTTAATTTTCGATAGGCAAAAAGGAACGTATCAATTTGAGTAATCAGAAAGAGATTTTTATCGATTTATTCCTTTACAAATAACTATTTGCCAAAATATACCTTTTCTCAAACTATTTTTAAAAATAGTTCAAAACGCACATTCCATGTGCATCACGCATATCAGATGTGCATTATCCGCGCTGGCATATGCCAACCGGGTCAGCTGGATATCCACCGTGTATCACGCATACCCAATATGCGTGATGCACATCCCATATGCGTTAGGGTTTAAAATCAAATTGCAAAAGTGTATGCGTCTCGCATACGCTGTTCTGTCTTTCCTCTCCCTCTCCATTCTCGCGATCTATGATCGCCGTACTCTACGTTCACCGCCGTTCGCCGTTCTCTCCGATCTCCGTCACCGTTCATCATTCTTTCCTCCCTCTCACTGTAAGTCCCTCTCTCTCTCTCTCTCCGTAGGTATGTATGTATATACGTATGTATCTCTCTCTCTCTCTCCGTAGATATGTATGTATATACGTATGTATCTCTCTCTCTCTCCCCATAGGTAATGTAAACCTTATAGTTATTGATTCTTTTCTGGAGGGGTGACCTCTAAAATCCTCACTGTTACTGGCTCCTTCGCTGAAAAAGAAATTTTTGGTATTCATGGCTGAAAATCCACGTTTGATTTTTCACAAGAAAAGCGAGGGGAACCCAATAATCTCTTTTGTTTCCAGAGTCAAATGCTGTCGCCACTGAATTAATATCAAAATTCTGAACAGTAATCAAAGGGTTGAGATTCTTGAGAACACGAAAATGGCCACATTTTAGAGAAAGGTACAAGGACGATTCTGATGCTCTCATCTTTCCAGTACATGGAATGTGCGAGATTCATTAGTTCATTGAAGCAAGATTAACCTTTAGAAACCATTTGGATAGCATTAGTTGCAGCAAAATCCTTTGCTTAAGAATGGAATGGTTCAGTCAAAACTAAAGATTGTTTATCTTATACTTTGGTTTCATGCAAGGTAATGCTAATATAATCTGATCCACATTGAGCTGTAAGATTCCTTCTTGATTAGTCAGTTTCTGTTATCTTTTCACCATATAAATACACGTAATCTTCTTCATTCTTTGTATTGAGAAATCATTCAGTTGAAAGTTTAATTCAAAGTCACAGTCAATCAAGCACTTCGGAATAGATACCAATTTCTGCAAAAGAAACAAAGAA
>BPLS01000713.1:787657-813149 GCA_019656275.1 Rhododendron kiyosumense
GCTATTGTGCCCGTCACATTGGGGCAAACTATATGAGGAGGTTCAACAAAATTGTGGGCAACCAAGTAAAAGTTACGGCCATGGAAATCCAAAAACGAAAGTTTAAAGCTCAACTTGAAAACTAAAAAGTTCGGCGACGAGGAAAAGGTTTACAAGGAACTAACGGAGGATTTGGTTTTAAAGAAATGGTCAATCGTGCATGATGGAGGTAGGCGTTATGGATCGGAAACAACAAACATCTCAGAGAGCTTGAATGGGGTCCTAAAAGAAGCTAGGCACCTGCCCATAATGGGAACGGTTATGATGACATTTTACAAAAGCGTTAACTATTTCAATGACAGAGCCGTAGAAGCACAAAAAAAAATTGAGACGGGGGGAAACTGGAGCACGTTTGCCATAAAAAAGTACAAACACTGGAGGAATAAAGCATCGAGACACCAGGTCATTGAGTTTGACCGCACGGCACAAACTTACGAGGTGCAGACTCTAATGAATCCGACAAGCCCATATAAAGGAAATTACAGGCATTCAGTTGACATGACCAATCGTATGTGCAATTGCAACAAATTTCAACAATGGAAGATGCTGTGCTCGCATGTGCTTGCGACGTGTATGTTCATGAAAATTTCCCCTTTCGATTACTTCAGCGATGTTTGGTCGCTCAAATAAATTATACAAATGTATGCCTCTCAACCATTTAGGCCCCCACGTGACAAGGCGTATTGGCCTGAAATCAATGGGCCAACCATCATTCCAGATCGAGAACGTATTCGGGGCCGAGGGCGACCCCAAGTGACACGGTTCAGGATCGAGATGGATTGGATTGAGCACCAACCATCACAGAGACAGTCATGCACATTGTGTGGACAAGAAGGACATAATCGAAGAAAATGTTTCGGAAGCAGGGCAGAAGCGTCAAGTTCAAGAATGAATTTGTAATCGGTAGTAGTAAGATATTTGCATATGTATGGAGCCATGTGGTCTTGTACTTGTTTTAATTTGAAATTTGTGTTTTTAAATTTTTATTTTGTAGTTTGTAAGAACTAAACTTGGTTCCAGTTAACCTTCGAAAAGCTTAAACCATATTTGCAAAGGACTTGGTGTTATACCCTGAAGATGGATTCTTCACCAAAGTCTATTTCAAATTGCTGTTATGTATCGTAATCACCTGGTGGTGGTGTAGGTGCATCATCAACTAAAGGGGGTGCAGGTGCAACGTATCCCATTGTTATACTCCACCGGTCGTTCAATAACTCCGTTTGCTGTGAGAACTCTCTCCACTCTTTGGGAGCCAAAAAAATGCATGTCCCATTCATCAACATTGACACCTCTATGAGAACTCTCTCCATTCTCTTGTTTTTTTTTTCTTGAATGAAATCGTCGAAATGGATCGTTACTTAATGGAGAATATATGTAAACAAAAAGTTGAGATTAGTTCTCAAAGTCGATTGATTGAGGGATGAAACCCAGTTGCTTAGGTTAGGACTCCCATTCGATTCGATCTCTCATCAGTCATTGAATCGGGAACAGCGGAAAGAGATGATCAGAGATTATGGATCTAAGTCTGAGCTTGACACCTCTATTATTACATCAAACAACAATTGAGTTGGGATCAAAGAATGAAGGGATTGTTCCCCGTATGTATTGTGTTCAGCAAATGAAATCCTTCTTCAGCTTGAAAGACATCTCAGGAAAGAGCTACTTAAATTTAAGAAATTGATTTAGAACGCATCACTCATATTCAATATGCATGATGTATATTGAATGTGAGTGATGCTTACTGGGTATGCGTGATACACGTTGGATAGATGCTGGCCAAGTGCGCATATGCCAGCTCGGATAACACACATCCTATATGCGTGATGCATATGGAATATGCGTTTTGAACTATTTTTAAAAATAGTTTGAAAAAAGGTATATTTTGGCAAATAGTTATTTGGAAAGGAATAAATCGATAAAAATCTCACAAATCAGAAACCCGAAACTCTACGCCATTAATGTCCTCTTAGATCTCTCTCTCTCTCTCTAGATTTTCTGCAATTACAGAGTCGAATTTTTCGATTGACTGGCTAGTTGAGAGATTTTACCAGGATTCAATCAAACTTGAGAGTTGAGCCAGGCTTCGCGGAGAGACCAAGTTCGAGAGGGAGGCATGACTCGAATCCGTGACATCTTAAACACCCAAACCGCATGGGAATGAGCCATAAGCCACTACGCTTATGTCTCCCACGATGAATTTCACTTCTCTTTGTTATCTCTGAATCATCAAACATATACGTGAGTTCTCATTCCCTCCCCCCCCCCCCCCCCCCCCCCCCCATCCTTTCGTTAATAGATATGGCTTCCATTGAGATTTTGTCTCCTTCACAATCACCAGCAAAGAAGCAACGGTGGGAGGGGACCCTGCAACCCCAAACTTCATCAGAAGAAACACAAGACCCTAGATCCTAAATTGAATACTATACTTATGATGAAGATGTGGAAGATGATAGTGATGGAACACATGAGATGACTGAATAGGAATATGAAAAGTATAAGAGGCAGATAGAGGAGAGCGATGTGCGTTTGCTTCCTTCCCCTTGTATTTTCAGAATTCTCCCTTGGGTCGATTTGTTTCTGAACTGTATTTTCTGATTGTCAAATATTATGTTGGGATCACAAGGCTTCGTTGTCATGCACTTCCCGCATTCCTTTGCGTTAGGTGAAGGTGCACCTCTTTTTTCCTTTGCGTTCGATGACGTTGCTGAAGACCTCAAATCTCATTCACAAATGGCACTTTAGCAATACAATGCGCAAATGGTGTTTCTTTTTCGATTTCCGTTGCTTTATCACAATTTTTTTTTTTGAATTGTTTGAATTAACATACAATGTTAGGACACACACACACACGCTCAAAATGTTGTTAACAGAGTCATTGATGAGTGGGGACTAGTAATATTAGAGTCACCAATATGTGCCTACTGCCTAGCATCCGGTGCCCAGGTTATATGGTATGTGATTCAAATGTGGTCACTGTGTACAGAATATGATTTTGGAGTTTGTGAAGGTTGTAAAGTCAAAGAGGCAGGGTGTTGCTGGCTTTTTGTAGTATTTCATTACCTTTGACGTTAAAGACACTGATGCTGTTGATGGTCATACTATGGAATTTCAAGTAGAAGTGTGGGAGCGGATCTCCGAACCACCTTAAGTTGTGTAAGCCAAAACCCGAACGGTAAACTACTTGCTTTGGTTTGATGGTATTGATCGATACTAAGAAGCAATGCTATAATGTTTGAAGTTATTTGTTGTCAACCGGGTAGCTCGTCTATACCTACTATGTTTTGTGTTTATGACGTATTTGTTACAATGCAAAAAGGAGAGACCCAAAAGTAGTAGTCTGTTGCCAAATGTATGAGAGTAATCTAAGCTGAATTCAAACCCAGCCATCTAGGCCATATAAATGAACCCCAAGTAACGCTTAGAAACATAAACCCTAAACCATTGGCGGGAGAGAATTTTACACTCCTATGCTCCAAAACAGTGAATTGAGCAATCTAAAGCAACTTTAAAGGTTTTCCTTTAGAAACTAGAGAGTGTGGAGCTTTGGCAAGACATTAAGAGAAAAAATTGGTCATAAACTCATAATGCTTCCATAATTGTGTGAGTACTTCTAAAAAATTGTGATTCTAAACACCTCCACCTGGTGCTCTATGGTCATCCACTCCACCACACATTTGTGTCCACCACGAAGTACTAATTTGTAGGCCAAAACCTGATCAAGGTAAATTACCTACTTTGGTTTGATGGCATTGATAGATACTCAAATGCAGAATTGTTATAATTATAATTAGTTGTATTTTTTCATTGATCAAGCAACTTGTGTGTAAGCACTCGCATTTGTTTTGTTTTTATGCAGTATTGTCCACATTGATAGCCTATTCATTTTTCATTCCGTTGAATATTTGCAACAATGCTTATCTTTTGATTTTTAATAGGTATATAGGCAAGACAAATATCAGGTTTCTCATCTGAAGCTTACAATTAATGGATTTCTGTGTCTTTGGACCTTGAACCTTCTCATAACAGTATATTCTTAATAGATTTGATGCCCTTGACGATTAACCCTATTTTTTTTCCCATTGTCACTAACGACTTGTCCTAGCTAACTTGCTCACAATTCGCCTAACCATGTGGCTCAAAAGGTTAACCTCAAGTTATATAGTAGTTGGTGGGATTTTCCATATATATCACACTTAATTTCCATTGCCCACCGAGGTGGGACTATGAAAGTGGAAAAGTACTACTGAGTACACTCAACACATAGATGACCAATAATGCCACACGATTTGGAAAATGTAAGGGGTTTTAAAGCTTCACATTGAAACAGAAGACTGGCTTGCTTTTAGGTTTAGTCTTCTAGGTTGACGAAGCAACTTCATCAGAATGCCACGCATTTCTCCTCTTCTTCGAAAATTTGTACTTCAAGTTTTATTGTTCTTACTTGTCCGTGTATGCGTATATATAGAAGCGTTGTAAATTATCATTAAATGTTAAACATCATGAACTTATATTGGAAACTAAGGGAAGAAACTAGTATTTTTTTTCTCGGCAAAAAGAGAATAATATTAAGCTTGACACAAGTACATTGAGGAGAGAGAAAAAAAGGTGAAATCAGCCAAGGAGAATAAACTCCAAAGTTAGAGAAATATCCCAAGGCTAGATTAAAAAAACAGAAATCAAATCCAACAAGGAAGTTGGATAGGGAAAAAGAAAAACTAAATTCAATTTGCAATTCAATTTGACATGCATTAAATTGCAAACTACTTTTTTCATTAGGTATTGCATTTAGCCTCGTATTTCTATGTCTTTTGTGTGTTCATTTTCAAAAACTCCCTCGTACTTAAGTGGCAATTAGTAAAGAGATTTATGAGGGGTAATGCCCCTTCAATTCATGAATCTTTGGAGTAGTTAGGTTGCATTCTCGCTATATTTATTTTGGTATTTTTGTCTTCCTATAAGCGCCAAAATACCCAGAACTTGCTAAATTGTTGGCCTATTTTGATTATATTTCCCTATAATTTCTAGAGATGAATTTGCTATTTAACATAATGGTCAACTAATCAATGGTGGTAATTAAAATGCTAATGTGCAAACTGTAGTGTGGGGAGAATCATTTCTCTTACTGTGAAGGAGAATTTGTACATAATGCAAAGCTTAGGGGCTATGTAGCACGGACATAGATACGGACATGGATATGAGACACGACAATTCTAAAAAAATGGGGATACAGACACGGTGGAGGACACGCCACGTGTATAAATCAATAAAAAACAAATATATAATTTTTTTTATAAACTATTGTATATGAATAATTTCACAAATTGTATAATTTTCTTTTGAAGGCATAATTACAGTTTATCCCAAATGTTTTGAATAATTTCAAATTAACCCCCCAAAATTAAAAATATTATATTTTGACCCTAACCGTGTCCCTATCTGTGTCCCCGGCGTGTCTCCAACCGTGTCCTCTATCAAAAAATAATAATAAATTATTGGACACGCCACGTGGCGTGTACAATACGTGGACATGACAGAGTCTTAGTGCTTTATAGCTCGGGGGTTGTCAGTGAAATTTACCCAAAAAAAAAAAACTTGAGTGTAGTTAATTTTATTTTGATCTCTTAACTATCATAAAATGTCTACTTCATCCTTAAACTAATAAAAGTGCTTCCTTAGTCCCTTTCCCTTACTAACAAAATGAAATCTTATTAATCCTTTTCTAAATGGACCATCAAGAATTGTAAAAATAATATAGATGGAAGCAGCTAATAAAAGGGTCAATCTACTGAATCACCAAACAATTCCCTTCTCAACCGAAAACAACAAATTAAGGAGAACCTAACAGTATAACGAAATCCACCCTTATGTCAATCTATAGAGGCTATTGATCAATTGCAGCTTGCTATTACAACTAGGGATTCTGATTCTAACTAGCTTATGTTGATTGGTCCTGTAACTGGAGAAGAAATCAAGAAAGCTCTTTGGTCTATTAATGGGGATAAAAGCCCCAAGATGAAATGGTTATAATTCTCTGTTTTGTCAAAGAAATTGGGAGGTGGTGTGACCTAGTTTTTTTGCTGCAGTTTCAGCCTTTTTTATCAGTGGTTTCTTGCTTAAGGAGTGGAATGCCACTGCAATTTCTCTTATCCTGAAGGTCAATGCTCCTATAACTGCTAAGGACTTTAGGCCAATCCCTTGTTGCAATGTTACTCTTAAGTGCATTACAAAAATCTTAGTTAATAGATTACAATCAGTGCTTCCATATCTCTTCAACAAATCTCAGTTTGCTTTTGTGCAAGGAAGGTCAATAGTTGATAATGTTTTACTTATGCAAGAGTTTGCTAGAGGTTGCCATAGGGATGATGGTGTGCCTTGAAACTTGACTTAATGAAGGCCTATGATTCAATGGACTGGCAATTCTTATTTGATACTATAGGTGTAATGGGATTTCCTAGTTTGCTTGCTCATTGGGTAAAGCAGGGTGTCAACACCGTCAAGTACTCATTGGTGATCAATTGGTCCTTAGAAGTTTTCTTTCAGGAAAAAGGGGTTTGAGACAGGGTGATCCTGTCTCCCATTATCTGGTTCTCATTGGTTTGGAGTCATTTTTTGTCGTTTTGCATTACAGAATAAGTGTGGGTCACTTTACCTACCATCCAAGATGCAGCAAGCTGCAGCTTTATCGTTTGGCTTTTGCAGGTGATCTTTTTGTTCTTTGTGGAGCTTTTGGTCCTTTTATTCTTATTGACCAGCTGTTCAAGGATTTTCACTCCTATTTTGGACTTAACCTAATTTGGCTAAAAGCTCAATCTTCTTTGTTAGAGCTTTTGAAGATCTTAAGAGTTATTGAGAAACATTCTTCCTATCTCTGAAGCTAAGCTCCCAGTGAAATATCTTGGGGTTCATCTTATCTCTACAAGGTTAAAAGCGGTTGACTATTTGGTACGTAAGGAGAAGATTTTAGTAGAGTTCATGGGTGGTCTCACAAGCAATTGACTTATGGAGGTAGGGCACAGTTAATTCAATTTGTGTTGTTCATTGTACAGGTGTATTGGAGCTCCATATTCATTATCCCTAGTGAGGTAGTTAAAGAGATTGAGAGCACCTTAATAGCCTTCTTGTGGTCTGGTTTTGATCTGAACCACAAAGCTGCAAAAGTTAAATCGGAGCATGTGTCCTGTCCAAAAGAGGAAGGGGGTCTAGGACTCTAAGCTTTAGAAGAATAAAGGAATGGAATAAAGCAGCAATGATGAGGCATCTCTCGGCCTTAAACTTGAAAGCTAACACCTTATGGGTTTAGTGGATTCACACTTACATCGTTAGAGACCAAAATTAATGCGCCATGGAGGTTCCTAGTGATGCATCATGGACCATAAGGAAGGTGTTTGGTATTAGGGTATTGGGGCAGCCTTTGATTTAATATAGGATTTGGCAATGGTCAAGGTACATTTTCTATAGCATAACTGGCATCCCTTGGGGCCCTTTTACAAACGTCTTTCTCTTCTATCATTTGCCAAGGTGAGTGGAGATGGCCTAGACTTTGGAATAGGTTCATGCCAGTTACGACGGTCCACGCCACCATTGCAGCCGTCCCTCTGACGCATGGTGATTTTTTTTGTTTCTTCTCACTTGGGGGAAAAAAATGGAACAAGGATTGAACATTGTAACCCTTTTTATTTTGAACATGTTTTTCTTGTTCTCTTTTCCAACCTACATGTTCTTAGGTTGGGTGAGGAAAGTCCTAAATTAGTTTGCCCTAATTTTTCCAAAATCCCCAAATCTACGTTTAGGGCTTGATTTTTCTTGTTGCTGCTTTTTTTTCTCCATATTTCATTCTTGTTTTTTTCTCCAAATAAAATTGGAGGAAAAAGGTTTCAAGAAGATAATTTTGTCAAGGCATTAAGGGTTGTTTGAGGTTAGCAGGATCTAGTTTCATGAGGTGGTTCGAATGGTTGACTAATTGGGATGTTGATAAGTGACTTTTCACTTCATGTTCTGATATTGGCTTGGTTATGCTCATCTGATGGTGGAATTTCCAAGTCTTTGCATTTCTGTGGCAATCGAGAGGAATGTGCAGTGGAGGTGGTTTTCAAATATGCAATTTTGTTCAGGTTGGTTTAGGCCTTTGGGGGAACCTTTTGACCACCAACAGCGCAGTTCTTCATTACGTAAGCAATTTGGGCGTGAAGTGTTTTGGTCAGGGCCTTTGGGGGAATCTTTGCCCACCAAAAGTGGAGTTCTTCATTATGTAAGCAGTTTGGGTTCAGAGAAGGTTTGGGTTGCATCTTGGGTTTTTGTAGCATTAAGGAACCACGAAATTCTCGGTTCAAGTCTTCAATAACCCACTGCTATTCTTGCTTCACCATAGGTGCGCCTGTTTGTCTAATGGAATTTTTATAGAAAATTCATTCACAGTGATGACTGTTATACACTGCTATCCGAGTTCCTATGCTTTCTAGTTGTGTTTGTCAGTGGAATGTTGGTAAACCATGCAAATATTTTGAATGGTATGATGAATATAGTTGTAGAAGTGCAAAGATGGTGATACCTAGATTGCGGGCCGAGGAATTGAAGTTGGCGGGGGAAAATTTGAAACTAGCAGTGGGAAAACTAAAGTCGACAGAGCCCACCAAAGAAATTTTATGCTTCGTTTGTCACGTATTATATTTTTTGTGCCCTTATCTTGTGCTTATGGCTTGTTAGCTATGTAGTGTAATAAGTGTATGTCATTGATGGATGGTGTTTAGTCGATATAACGGTAATGTATTTTGTAATAGGTAAATTATGTAATAAATGTGTTATAAACAAAGTGGACAATGTGTTGTCATGTTTCCGTTGAGATATGTCATGCCTTTGAATGACTATTGTTACGAAATGTCAAGATTTTCTGTTTTTTTTTGGTCTAAGGCCTGCAAAGTGATTTGAAGTTTTAGTAGTATCTGGTCTTTTGTTTTGGTTGTAATTCCAAGTCTTCAAAGAAATGTGAATTGGCCAAAGGTTTGGGGCATTTAGATCCAAATTATCTTTCCGCTTTTTCGAGATTTTAATCCCACTACTTGTAATTTTTTTCCAGCCTTCACCAAGCCAAGATCTAATGGAAGTTTTTAGGCATTGAAAGAAAACCATGTTAAATATCAAGGCCATGTGCTTATGGCTAGGCATAGCTCTACCATGAGTCTGCACATTAGATGGAAATAAGAAAAATCTCTGCTTGACATAAATTCCAATTGGTTTCTTAATGCACACAAAAGCAAATATCAAAGTACAATCAAATTCTAGTAAATCTGAATTAGTGTAGCATCGCAATCAAACTGACCACAAAATCTAGGTTCTTAAAATCCTCATGGGATTAAAAAACTCAACCAATAGTTTGATTTAAATGAGGCCCCTTCTATATACTACGATTCATCTTGTTCCAAACTTCCAATCCATACCATAGCTGGAATTATAGGTTTTATGGACTTCATCACTTCTTCGGCCTTCGCCATCTCCTTGCATCCGACCAATTTCTCTCTCAAGAAAAAAGAAGTTAGCATACCCATGTAACATCAATGAAAAAAGTTTATATGCATTTCAAATGAAAGAAATTCAGTACCCACTACAAAAGTCCCTATGCTAATTCCATCATTCTTTTCCTCCATTCCACCGGAGTTCGATCAAGATGTAGCTAATACGCCATCCTTGTAAGTTTCCACATAAGGAAAGATGATGAAGTATTACTGTCCAAGTTTAAAATGATTTAGTTGTTATACTTTTGAGATCTCCACAAAATTAGGGCAAATCAATCTGGGGCTTTTCTTACCCACCCCCATAAAAGATCACATTGAGACAACAATAAATTCAAAGTGCTGATGCTAACGTTCGATGAATGAGTGAAAAATCAAAGTTTTTAGCAAAATCAAATAGTGGAACCCTCGGTTTCAATGAGATTTATGAAGAAACCTCCAGGAATCTAGCACGATCTAACTAAATCAGATTTGGGTAATTTCAAAAAAATTAGGCCAAATTAATTTGGAGTTTTCCTCACCCAACCTCAGAAATGGAGGCCGTAAAAGAAAGCAAGAAAAATATCTCTAATTTTCAATTCATTTGAACTGGTGCAAAGATCTTATTTCTATGATCATTTATCCTAAATACTCATAATTAATTTTTGATTATAGAGCTCTCGTTATTTCCTAAGAAAGTAATAGAACCAAATATCACTTAGGGCTAACTGACGAGAGCCCTAGAGCCAAAAATTAATTATGACCCTTTAGGATAAAATGATTAGAGAAATAAGATTTTCGCACCGACTCAAACGGATTGAAAATTAGAGTACTTAATTTTTTTCTCGGCTTTCCACCAAAGAGGGTCTTTCGGCCCTTTTTTAAAACAGGGCCGACTATTTGCAATTACAAATTTTCTGAACAAAGCCTATTTATAATATGGTAAACATTTCAGATGCATATGAAAAACAAGGTACGTTTAGGAAATTTATGGTTGCAAATAGCGGTGCCCTTTTAAAACCCTTTGCAACCCCAAAACTAACTACGCCATTTTGGGCCACTGTTTCTCCACAAAAAGTGTTGAAACCAAATTGGCTTGGAATGCGAGGGCGTGCCAGGACTGGAATGGAGTCCAAACTGTATTTCAAGGCCTTCGTGCCTCAAAAATCTGACTTCTTTCAAACGATGGTGCTAGGCCCAAAGGGTAAGGCCTCGTGATGGTTCGTTGTTCGCCTTGTCGGGATAAGGACTTAAATATTTCCTAACCGTTGTTAGAAAATGGATAAAAGAAAAGGAAAGGACTGAAAGGTTATGAAAGAACGAAAACAAACTTTATTAATCGGTTTAACAAAGTTTGGGTGCAAAGAAATGAAAGGAAATAAAATCTAGTCCGTGCTAGATTGAACGGGAAAGTAAAGACGGTTGAAAGATAAATTAGGTAAGCCGGGGGCTTGATTGGTCGTGGACCTTAGCCAAGGCCTTCAGAACTGTGATTTATAGGAGCTACAGGCCTTGAGCTGCTTCAGAATGCTCCAATGCATGGCTGCCACATGGCCTTCTATCAGAGGCTTGAGCTTGAGCTGCTTCGAAATGCTCCAATGAGGGGCTGCTCTCTGAACAACGTGCCTTTTACTCCAAGAAAAGGGCAAAGGCCTGAAAAATCCTTCTTTTCTGCATAAAACTTTGAAAAAGGGCAAAGAAAATTTCAGTTCCTACAGTATCCAGGCCATTCCGGGCCCACCACAACTATAGACCAATACTTCACCAGGCCTTTCTTATCATTTTATTGGACCTTGCATACTTGTGGGCCCTCTAAATCCTCTGAGGTTCATCTCTCACGGAAGAAGGATCCAGAAACAAAGGATCAACTAGACCTGGATGAGCTGCTTGTGAGCAGCTTGCTTAAGTCTGCATGAATCATTTACCAGCAGCTCCAAGGGCTGCATGTGCGCCACTTGTCGCTAGCCTTGCTTCATGCTGAAGAATGGGGTCCCACAAGTTCAGACCTTGAGCTGCTTGTGAGCAGCTTACCCAGATCTGTCTAGCAAGAATATTCTAGGCCTTTGAGCTGCTTGTGAGCAGCTTAAGGCCTTTGAGCTACTTGTGAGCAGCTTGTGATGTCTCCATGCATGGCTACCACGTGTCCTTGGTCCAGTTGAGCTGCTTGCATGCATGGATACTTGTAAAAAAGGGATATTTGGGCCCACCAAGGCCAAAAAATGCAGGCCTGGTTAAGCTGCTTGTGAGCAGCTTGTGGGATGTTAGAGAGAACCTTCTAGGCCTTTGTGCAGCTTATGAGCAGCTTGCTAGGAAGAAGCTTCTAGGCGTCACAGGCAGCTTGTCCAGACCTACTCAACAAGAACATTTTAGGCCTTTGAGTTGCTTATGAGCAGCTTAAGACCTCTTTCTTGCTCATTAAAGGCTTTAAATGATAGTCTTAAAGTAGCAGGCCTATTCATCAATTGGGCCTGAACTTGTGGTAAATCATGGGCCTTTATCCATTGTAAGCCTTCTAAGCCCAAGCCTGGTGAGAAAACCAAGGCTTCTACCAATTTGGGCCTATTTCGTAGGCCTTGTTACTTCTAGGAATTTGGGTTAGGCCTGGACGAAATACTCAAGCCTAGTGGACTGATTCAAGCCTTAGGCCTTTGACTGATTTGGTCCTATACGGAAGGCCCATCATTTCTTAAGAACCGGCCCTAATTCGTGGGCAACTGGTCGTAAGGTCTTTCAAGGCTAGGGCCTCGACCCTTGAGGCTACCTTTTAACCCATAAATCAATTTCCTGATTTTTGGCCAAAAATGGGCGTAACCAGCCACTTGGGTCAACCCAGGCCCTCCGGATCCCCTATTCGGCAAGGGCTTCTTTTCCGTATCGGTTTTGGTCTCCGTTCAGAATCCTTGTCTCAGCTGCAAAACTCAGGTTTATTTATTCCTCCCTCTTTACCTTTTCATTGCTTTTTATATCCCGCGATGAATCTCGGTCGTATTTGTTAATTTGATAATTTGGCTCCGAGTTCTCATTTTACCCCCTCGTAATTTTGATTTCGCAATTAGATATGGCTTCCGCTGACGTTTTGTATCCTTCACAATCAACGGCAAAGAAGCAACGGTTGGAAGGGACTCCACTACACCAATCTTCATCAGAAGACCCTAGATCCAAAATTGAATACTATACCTATGATGAAGATGTGGAAGATGATAGTGATGGAATGCATGAGATGACTGATAAGGAACATGAAGAGTACGAGAGGCAGATAAAGGAAAGCGATGTGAGTTTGCTTCCTTCTCCTTGTATTTTCAAAATTCTCCCTTGGATCGATTTGTTTCGAAACTGTATTTTCTGATTGTCTAATATTACGTTGGGATCACAGGGCTTTGATGTCATGCACTTCCCGCGCTCCTTTGGGTATGGTAAAATTGTGCCGCTTTTTTCCTTTGCGTTAGGTGAGGTTGTTGAAGACCTCAAATCTTACTCACAATTGGCACTCAAGCAATACAATAAGACAGAGGTATTTCTTTTCGATTTAACGTGCTTTATCGCAATTTTTTTTTTTTGAATTGTTTGGATTAGCATACAAGTTAGCACACATGCACAAAATGTTGTTAACTAGTCATTGATGAGTGGGGACTGGTAATATTAGAGTCACCATATGTGCATACTGTCTAGCATCAGGTTCCTAGGTTATATGGAATGTGATTCAAATGTGAAAGAGCCATTAAGGTGTTCTGTTAGTTAGTTAGTTAATCTGTTGTAATCTGTTTTAGTGAGTGTAGTGTTTAGCACATGCTGAGCTGTCTTAGTTGGTGAAGTCAGGTTTGTGTATAAAAGGAGATAGGGGCTTCTCTGTGTATTCAATTGAGAAAATAGAACTCAATCAATAAAACACAAGATTCTCTCTTTCTATTTGCAATTTGGTTAGGGTTTCATTATTCTATATGGTATCAGAGCTTTATGACGGAAGTCCTTCAATCCTGTGATGCCTTCATCATCAATTTGTGGTTAGATCTCGTATCAGATCTTGATTTTGTTTCTCGTTCTTGATTTTTCGTCTCTTGAATTCTCGAACAAAGATTCTCATGGCTACCGCAGAGGTAACGCTTCCACCATCTCTGGCGTTTCTTGTGTCTAATTTCCATTTGTTTGTCACGATTAAGATCGATGGAACAAACGCTTCCACCATCTCTGGCGTTTCTTGTGTCTAATTTCCATTTGTTTGTCACGATTAAGATCGATGGAACAAACTATTTGTTGTGGATGATTTAGATTGAGAATGTTATGCGTGCAAATGGCTTCTATGAGTATCTTGATGGTTCTATTCCATGTCGGCCTGCTGAAACTAGTACTACTGAGGGCAATTCTATTCCTAATCCTAAGTTTGCTTTATGGAAGCTTATTGATACACAATTGCTCATGTGTTTGACTGCATTGTTATCTCAAACCACTCTGCCATATATTCTAGGGCTACATCGTACTTATCGAGTTTGGGAGTCTTTGTCGAATAGATATAACTCTCTATCTAGAAGTCATGTTCAGGAAATTAAAGGCAAATTGTATACAGTCACAAAGACTTCAACTATAGAACATTATGTTGACACTATTAAAGAGTATGCTCAAAAGTTAGTTGCGGCTGGATGTCCCGTGGATGAAGAAGATCTGATTTTTCACACTCTTCGAGGTCTTCCTCCTGTGTTCAATGGTTTTAAAACTACTGTTAGAGCTATGGGACTCTGGTGAAATTTCCTTTAATGAAGTAGTGAATATGCTTAATGGAGAAGATATTCAGCTTCTTCAAGAATCATCTGCAGATGTTGCTAGCAGTTCTGGTTCAGTGTTAGTTGCTACACATGGCTCCCAAGCAGGTCAAGGACAGACTTCTACTAATGCATTTTCTGTATCTATGCCATTGTTACCTCCAATGTCTGTTTCTGGTGGTTCCAATCAAACTGTTGGACAGTTTGGGACATCTCAGTCTGTTGGACAGTTTGTGACTCCTCAATTTGGTTCTTCTGGTTATTATGGAATGCTTCAGTTTCCTCCACAGTCTGTACTTGGACCTCCTCCCATACCTCAAACTGGAGATACCTCTCACTCTCAGTATATTCCACCACAGTTCCTTCCTACATCCTTCAGAGGTTTTAACAGAGGCAGGGGACGAGGCCCTAGACCACCATGTGACATATTTGGTTGTAGTAATCACATCACCAACTATTGTTACTATAAGTCTTCCTATCCACAATTCTATCAGCAACCATCCCCAATGTTTCACCAGCATGCTCAACCCTTTCAACAGACATCTCAACCCTTCCAAGGTTCACAGTGGGGACCACCTCATCAGCCCCAAGGTTCCTAACCTTGGATGAAACTCTACTCGGCTGAATTCCTACCCAACCAATGTTCCCATTTTTCAATGTCAACACATCTGACCAACCAGGCCTTCTGTTTTCCCCTCACAATCCTCTACTTTTAATGGATCTGTTGCTCCACATACACAGGCCAACTTTGCTGGATATACAGATGGTTTAAATGTTGCATCTTTGCCTTATTTCACTGGAATGGTCTCAGGGGGATCTCAACCAGGTGGTGGTTCTTTAGTTCCTTCTTCAGTTGCTAGTACTTCTGCTCAGCCGTGGTATTTTGATAGTGTAGCAACCAACCATATTACCAATAGCTTTCAGAATCTGACAAATCCTCAACCTGCAACTGTTCATGATGGTATTATGGTTGGGAATTGGTCTCAGCTCCAGGCTTCACACATTGGTACAGGTGTGTTGCCCACTTCTGCATTCAATTTTAAACTTTCTCATGTTCTTCATACACCTCAAATTACTCATAATCTGATTTCTGTTTTCCAATTTGACAAGGATAATCATTGTTCCCTTATATTTGATTCTTCTGGTCGTGAAATTCAGGACAAGCTTACTCATCAAATCTTGTAAAAGGGTCCATGTCACAAGGGCTTCTATTCCATTCTGACCTTCTCTGAGAACCCTTCAGCTCCTTTTTCATCTACTGCTCTTGTAAGCTCTCCTACTGCTTCAGCTGTGCTTTGGCATCAAAAGCTTGGACATCCTAGTCTTCCTTTGTTTGTTTCTTTAATAAAACAACATGCTTACCTGTTACTAAGCCTTCTTTGCTTGATTGTAAATGCTGTAACATGGCCAAAAGCCATAAGCTTCAGTTTCCTAGGTCTGAAACTCATACTACTAATCCATGTCAATTAGTTCACATGGATGTAGGGGACCATCTGCTATTCCTTCTCATAAAGGTTTCAGATATTACTTGTTAATCGTGGATGATTTTTCTAGATTTACTTGGTTGTTTCCTCTTCATTACAAGTCTGAAGTCAAACATGTTGTTGCTCAATTCAAAGCTTATGTATCTACTCAATTTCATACCACCATTTCATACCACCATTCAAACTCTCAGGAGTGACAATGGGGGTGAATTCATAAACCATTTTCTTCTTAATTTGTTTTTAACCAATGGCATGATTCAGCAAACATCATGCCCTCATACACCTGAACAGAATGGTATTGCTGAAAGGAAACATAGGCATCTCATAGAGACTACTATCACTCTTCTTCTTCAGGCTAATCTTCCTACTAGTTTTTGGCTCAAGGCTTTGACCACAGGAGTCTATCATCTCAATAGATTGCCTCATACTAGTCTGCAGTTTCAGATTCCGTATACTTTGTTGTTTCATACATCTCCTGGCTATAATCTCTTAAAACCTTTTAGATGTTGCTGCTCTCCCTGGTTAAAACTTTATACCTCTCATAAACTGATGCCTAAGTCTTCCCCATGTATTTTTCTGGGCTATTGTGATCATACTAAAGGCTATAGGTGTTATGATCCTAGCACAAAACAAAGTTTATGTGTCTAGGCATGTGAAGTTTGTGGAAACTGAATTCCCCTTTCCTGTATTGAGTACTTCTCTTTCTCAATCCCCTCCATCTACTTCATTCAGTATTCGTTTAGCTACTTTTGAAGATATTATAATACCTGTTTCTTATCCTGTATCTTCTTCTGGTGATTCTGTTTCTGCTCCTGTAGTTTCTTCTATCCCTGCAGTACCTGTTAGTCCTATTGTCACTTGTATTACCATAGCTGAGCCTATTTCTCCTTCAGCCTCACCATCTTTCCATTCTCATCCTTCTGTATCTGCTTCTTCTTCTCTTCTTTCAAATCCTTCTTCTATCTCACCTTCTGCTCAAGAGAATCCTATTGTTTCTTCTGCACCTGCAGAAACATTTGTTCCTATTATCCCTTCTTCTACTTCTATTCCTACCTCTTCTCCTAATCACTCTATGACCACAAGGTCCAAGAATGGCATCTTTAAACCTAAAGCTATTTTTAGTTTGAATGCAATTGAGGCTAGCATATCTGTGCCACAAACTGAAGCTTTATACTTTTCTGAGGCCATTAAGCACTCTGTTTGGCAACAAGCCATGAGTGAAGAATATAAAGCTCTGGTAAACCAAGGAACTTGGTCTCTTGTTCCTCCTCTAGCAGATGCTAACATAATTGGCTGTCAGTGGATATTCAAAATTAAAAGGAATTCTGATGGAACTGTTGCTAAATATAAAGCTCGATTGGTTGCTAATGTAATCAACAAATTGAAGGTGTAGACTTTACAGAAACTCAGTCCTGTTATTAAACAACCTACTGTCAAAGTAATTCTTAGTTTAGCTGTTCATCATGCTTGGCCTATCAAGCAACTAGATGTTTCAAATGCATTTTTGCATGGTGTACTTGATGAAGCTGTATATATGAGACAACCTCTGGGGTATAAGGATCCTGATCATCCCACTCATGTGTGTAAGCTTTCAAAAGCTTTATGTGGGTTAAGGCAAGCTCCAAGAGCATGGTACTCTGTGTTTTCTAGTTTTCTCATTCAACAAGGCTTTCATCAGAGCAAGGCTGATCCTTCTTTGTTCATCAAACAAACATCTGAAGGCATTACTCTGATTTTGATATATGTGGATGATATTTTGATTTCTGGAAGTCTGTCCTCCTATATTACAAAGCTGATTTCTACTCTAAGTTCCAAGTTTGTGATGAAAGATGTTGGTTCACTTAGCTATTTTCTTGGGCTTGAAGTTCTACATCATGGTTCTAACATTCTCTTGTCTCAAACTAAGTATGCTACTGACCTTTTGACCAAGGCAGGAATGTTGGAATGTAAACCTAGTCCATCACCTTCTTCCTCTAAACCTGCCATATATGATCCTGTTCCTGATTTTATTGATGCTCATTGGTTTCGAACCATTGTGGGTTCTCCTCAATACCTAACCCTCACCAAACCTGATGTTTCTTTTGCCGTCAACCTTGCATGTCAGCACATGCATAGCCCCAAATATAGCCACTTTGTGGCTGTCAAACGTATTCTTAGGTATATTAAAGGATCTATTCATCAGGGCTTGCTTTATACACCAGGACCTTTGTCTTTAACTGCCTTCTCAGATGCAGATTGGGCAGGTGACAGAACAGACAGGTGATATCCCACTTGGTATTGCTTATTTTTGGGTTCAAATCTAGTCTCTTGGTGTGCCAAGAAACAGCATACAGTTGCAAGGTCATCAACAGAGGCTGAGTATCGAGCACTAGCTCAGACTGCATCCGATGTTACACGGATTCAGAGTTTGCTGTTGGAACTTGGTATAACTGTTGCTATTCCTCCTACTCCTACTATTTGGTGTGACAATATGTCTGCAATAGCTTTGGCTGTTAATCCCATTTATCATGCAAGAACCAAACATGTAGAAATTGATTATCATTTCATTCGAGAGAAGGTTTTATCCAAGCAACTGCAGGTTCATCATGTGGGCACAGAAGATCAAGTCGCCGACATCTTTACTAAATCTTTGTCTACAGCTCGTTTTCTTTTTCTGAGACACAAACTGATGGTTGTTGACACACCCATCAGTTTGCAGGGGCATGTAAGTAAGAGTCATTAAGGTGTTCTGTTAGTTAGTTAATCTGTTGTAATCTGTTTTAGTGAGTGTAAGTGTGTTTAGCACATGCTGAGCTGTCTTAAGTCGGTGAAGTCAGGTTTGTGTATAAAAGGAGATTGGGGCTTCTCTTTGTATTCAGTTGAGAAAATAGAACTCAATCAATAAAACACAAGATTCTCTCTTTCTATCTGCAATTTGGTTAGGGTTTCATTATTCTATAGTCACGGTAGCATTACTCATTGGAAGATGTGTGTGCAGAATAGGAAGTTGGAGTTTGTGAAGGTTGTGAAGGCAAACAGGCAGGGTGTTGCTGGCTTTTTGTATTTCATTACCTTTGATGTTAAGGACCCTGATGATATTGATGGCCGTACTATGGAATTTCAAGCAGAAGTGTGGGATGGGATCTCTGAAACTACCATACAGTTGTGTAGGCCAAAACCCAGTCGAGGTAAACAACCTACTTTGTTTGATGGTATTGATCAATATGCGCTGAAATGTTTGTAGTTATTTGTTGTTGATGTGATGGATTGTCTATAACTACTATGTTTTGTGTTTATGTACTTGATGAGAGAGACCCAAAAGTAATAGTCTGTTGCAAAATGAGAGTGATTGAAACGGACTCCAAAGTCTACCGTCATGGTCATATATCCAGAGTTCCAAACCCTAAGTGTTTAGGAAAAGGTATGGGCAGCAAAAGATCAGAACGTACAAGGATGGATTTCGGTTTGTAGAGTCTGTTAACTTTACAAACTCTGGGGTTTCTTTCATTGATTTTTTTTTTTGTAATTGTGTTAATGAGGAATTTGATTGACGATGTAACCAAGTATAAACCTATACAGGTGTTAAACAAAGTAGGATAAACCTCTAACAAAAATCAAAGACAGGGAAAGAAAACTGGGGTCTAGTGGGGCCAGAGAAGTTAAGACTCACTACAGGATAGACCAATTTCTTCAAAATTGAAACTTACTCTAGCTGCAGTAGTAGCACGCGTTATTGATGTGAAAGTATGAATTTTGGTGCGAAAGACAGATAAACTTCATCTAGGAGCGTTTATTGCATTTTGAGATGAAGACCTCATGTCTCTTTTGATATTGGTGGCTCCACGGACTACAAGCTTCCAAGCCTCTACCACAAATACTACTGCATATAACATTGCAGTAAGGACTTTTACGTTGGTTGGTACTTAAATGAAAGCCGGCAGGATTGGGGTAAATTTACTGGCATCTTGATAGGCTAGATGCCTAGAATATAATGAGATATTGTGTCGAGGGTGAATATTTGGCATACACGACGCTAATGTTATGGATTTTTGGAGAATCTAGAGGTCTAATTTATGCTTCCATATAGTTTTGGATTATGTCTTAGTTAAGTTGAGGTGAGTGGAATGAACCATAACTTACGTGTTTCTAGCTTTTTTGGTGTTGAATACTAGCACGTTGACACTTGATTCCTTGTTGACCATTAATTTGTATTTTCTTGCAATAACAATATAACTCGTTTCAGTATACTGATGTGAATTATTTCATTTAAATCATAATCAGCATTCATGTTTGTGCTCAGCTACATTGCTGTTTTGTAACAGATATTGATTTGCATATCTTATCAGGTCGCCTTGTTATTTTACATTGCAACTTCAATGTCTCAGCTGTGCTAAGTTCTGTTCAAACATCCCACCATTTTGCTTTTGATTTTGTTGTTAGCTTAATTGTCAAGTTAATTTCAAATTTGTTCGTGTTACCTAATTTTTTTTTAGAAACAACTCAACACTTCGTCAACACTTTGATGTAAATCTTTGAAGGAATCATGGTTGATGATACAATCTAAAAGGAATGCCATATGTTTCTACGGTAGTAGATCGAAGTTTTGTTCTTAATAGTGGATAGGTAGAAGCAAAGTAAATAACTACTAGATGTTAAACAATGTCCTGAGATGATCTTGAGAAACTAAAGGAAACAATGACACTTACAAATGAGTTGTATGAGTTTGTAACCAGAAATTAGAACTCAGTAAGCTAAGATTGTTTTTAGGGCTTGTGAACTATTAAACGAAGATTCATCGTAAGTTATTCAAAGATGGCTGCTCCACTCAAAAATATCGTAAAGGACGTACGAACCGATCATGGAACTGCACTGATTGGAAGAGTGTCAAAGATATAGAAGATACTAATTTTGACCCTACTTTCAAGTGTATCCAAATATGGTTTACAAGCATATTGTACAGTATGGATGTTTGTTTCCTAATTGTGGAGAACTATTCTGTGTCATATGCATCTTTAATGTAGAACATTACTTTTACACGCAATGAAATATGGTATAGGCCATGCTGAATGAGATGCTTCCTGGATCCTTTGCATAAACATAGGAGTGTTGGTGAGGCGCGGTACTTGCAACTTTTCGACCATGGGGTCCACTGAGGAGCGTGGTCTTTTGCAACCATTCCAAGCAATCAGAACACGGGGCCTCTATTAGGACGTGCCACTTGCAACCTTCCAATTATGGGGTCCAACTAGGGGCATAATCGTTCTCCTTCACTCAGGCAATTGAATGGTTGCCTTTTTGACCGGACAAGCATCTTGGGATGGAGGGAGTATCTTGGGTTGCATGGAAGAGAGATGATGTTGAATGACTTGATCTAAGAAGCACGGATACGGGATACGGATAAGTTGATACCTGCTTTTTTCAAAAAGTAGGATACAATACGTTGGGGATACGTTGAATATAAAATTAAATAATATATATATACAGGGCATTTCTAATGCGGGCGCCTGCATTCAAGCAAGTTGCGGACCACACCATTTCTCCCTTTTCCCGATTAAATTTTGATGATCTGAACCGTTCAATGTGTTCAGAACGTGATTTTAAGGGTACGGCGAGAAATCGGAAAAAAAGAGAGACTAGGAATGGCTTGATTTGAGCAGTTTTTATTTGAACCATTCAATAAAAAAAAACAAAAACTGCTCGGATGAATTTCTTCCCGGTCTTTTTTTTTTGTTGATTTCTTGCAAGTACCGTTAAAATCATGTTCTGAACACATTGATCGGCTCGGATCATCGAAATTCGATCGGGAAAGGCAAAGTCCGCAATGCGGGTGCCCGCATTAGAAGTGCCTTGTATGTGTGTGTGTGTGTGTGTGTGTGTGTATATATATATATATATATAAATTTTCATTCCTAAAATTCCATTATAAAAATAAGGGTTTCAGTCTACTCTAAAAAAAAGACGTGAGAGAGAGATGTGAGAAAGAGGGAGAGATGAGTGATGAGATATATATATATATATATATATAGAGAGAGAGAGAGAGAGAGAGAGTGTAAGCTTCTAATGCGGACCTCCGCATCTAAACAAAGTGTGGATCTCTCCCTTTCCGATTGAATTTCGATGATCTGAGCCGCTCAATGTGTTCAGAATGTGGTTTTAAGGGTACTCGCGAGAAATCAAAAAAAAAAAAAAAGACCTGGAGGGGCTTCATTCGAGCAATTTTTGTTTATTTTTTACTGAACGGTTCAAATAAAAACTGCTCAAATCAAGCCCTTGTCGGTCATTTTTTTTGCCGATTTCTCGCATGTACTCGTAAAATCACGTTCTGAACAATTGAGCGGCTCGGATCATAAAAATTCAATCGGGAAAGGGGAGAAATGGGGTGGTCCGCACTATGCTTGGATGCGGAGATCCGCATTAGAAGCTTACTCGATATATATATACACACACAGTATATACATACATAGTAAATAGCAAAAGAGAAGAGAGAGACGACAGAGAGAGACTTGCAGGTCAAAGAGAGATGAGAGACGATTGTCGTCTTTCTCCTGGCCTTTTCATTGTTTCTTCGTTTCTACTTGATAGAGGGAGAAGAAACATATATATCTATAGCCCTAATTGCAATTTAACCCATATGTTTTAAGAAATAACATATTTACCCCCGCATATCCAAAACGTATCCGAACGTATCCAAATACCAAAAAATTTAAAAAAAAAAAGGATACTCTAGAAAACGTATCGGATACGTATCCGGAGTGTATCCGTATCCGATATGCATACGGTATGTGATACGGAGACCAAAATAGGGTATCCGTGCTTCATAAGACTTGATATATATTGTTGGACCCATTTCCTAATAGCTTAAGCTTTTAGGACAATAGGTAAATTAACACCATCCGCTAACATTTTAGGTGGACCAAGCTGTGTTTTAGGCGTGCTTAAGAGCGAGGCAAAGGGAAGGGACCTTATAGCACCTCCTAATCCTTTAGTGGAGGTGCAGTAATTGAGGCAAATGAAGCGCACACCTTTTTTTTAAAGTGCAAGATGCACGCTTCATGAGTTTTTTGTTTTTTAACTTTGTATAGGTTAACTTGATGATAGTCTTTGCCGATGGAGTAAATTTAGGAACGTCCATTAGATTTGATGAGAAATTTACTTTTATTTGTGGAAGCAAGGAATGGTTGCTCAGGATGATAGAGGATTCAAGGGGGGTTCTCTTTGGTTTAGAAGCAAGATAAGCAGTAGGGTAGGGTTTGGTGCAGAAGGATGAGATTAAGGTAGTGAAAGGGGGGTTGGGAGCACACAAGTTGCAGAGAGTTTAGAGAGGAATTCTTTGAACTCGACATTTGATGGGCTTCTTTTCTTGAATTTTTTTGACATATCAAATGGAATTCTTTTTGCAAATGTAAGCATCATTGGGTTAGAATTAATGAACTACGAGCTTCAGAGCTTCTACTAGTAATTATTTGTTTACTTTACAATATGACACATTGGAATATGGACTTGAATGGTTGTTCGGTTATGACTATAATCTTGTATTATTGGAGTAGAAACTGTGTGAATAGGGTCTATTGGTGTTGTAGATGAATACTGTTGGTTTTTAAATTTTAATTTGTTAATTTTAATGGTTTGTAGTCAAATGCAGAGTCTAATGTATGCATCCAGCTAGTTTTGGATCAAGTCTTTATTAAGTTGAGCTAAGATAAATGCATGATTATCTACTTTGTGGTATTATTTTTCGATTTCTCTTCCTTGCCTAATTATTGTGTGCTTAGTCAGTGTTGTGTTACGTGGTATCTGTATATTCCTGAGGCTTAGTTTGCTTAGTCAGTGTGTTGTGTCATGTGGTATCTGTGTCCGTATTCCTGAGGCTTAGTTGTGCACGGAGTGGTAAATTTTAATAACTTGCTTGTTTAGAGTGTGGGTTGAAGTGATAAGTTACAAGAGTAGGGGTTGCAAGTACAACGGCTTCTTAGTTTCATTTGATCACATGTATATGAAAACTGAATAACCAAAAAAAAATGTTTTGCAAAATCAACATTTGTGAACAGTAATCACCTATTTTGGTTACTTGCAGATGTTTGAAGATTGCCCAAGGTTATATCCAGTTCTAGCATTACTTAGCAAAAAGAAAGGGAAAAATTATTGTTCCTGTATCGAGATAGTGTGTTAGTACGACACGTGTATGACAACAATCCTGAGACTCAACTTTGTTTGTCGACTTCTAGGCTCTTTGGTATTTGACAACAATGCTCTGTTATCCTATTTAGCTTGTCTAGACTAGTTTTTTATTTTGAGGCAAAGAGCTTATATCGCATCTTGTTGCATGCCAACTGTGATGCCAGATTAGAGAGATGTGTTACTGTTCAAAGCACTTCCTTTTCCTTAAAAAGGGGGGGGGGGGGGGAGTACTCCTTCCGTCCCTTTTAAAGTATCTCGTTTCGTAATTCTTAACTTATTAAGAAAATATCATCATTACAGCTTTTACATCAACTTTTACTTTCACTTTTCCTACTTATAAAGACATCATTATTCTATTTTTACTCACTAACTTTTCAAAATAGAATATATTTTTAGGGGCAAAATAAAAAATGTACCAACTTTTATTCACTAACTTTACAAAATGGACACTTATTAGGAGACAGCCCAAAATGGAATACTAAACTTTAAAGGGAGAATTTTTCAAAAGTCCACTATAGCACTTTTCAAACTCATCTAGTCCACTTCTAAGTTTCATAACCCACTAGGTCCACTAATAATTTTAATGACAAAAATACCCCACCTAAAAAATAATGGTCTTGTTTGGCTAATTTGAAAATATAATTTTTCCACTAATAATTTTTTTTGTTTCTTTTGTTTCATAACATTATATGTGTAACAAAAAACGTATTTTTTCATTTTTTTGGATTTTTTTTATTAAATCCGCTACACTTAACGTTTAACGTTATATATGTGACAAATTTCTCTTTTTGTTTTTTCCTATTTTTCTTGTATTGATTTTTTAACATTATATGAGTGATAAAAATTTTCTAAAATACAACATTATATGGGTGGCAAAAATTTTCTAACATAATTTCTTTTTGATTTTTCTTGTTTTTAGTCTTTAACCTTATATGCTGGTCCATACAAAACATATAACATTATATGTGGGTTTTTGAATATCTAAATATCACGCAAAAAAAAAAAAAACAGAATATATAACATTATATTTGAACTTCTGCAACTTTGAATCTCACAAAAAAATAGAACAGAACATATAACATTATATGTGAGCTTCTGTAGTTCTAAATCTCACAAAAAAATAGAATATATAACATTATATCTGAGCTTCTGTAACTCTAAGTCTCACAAAATATGACATATAAAATTATATGTTCTTAAAACAACATCATATCTTTCCAACAATATTATATATCTCAAAAAATAACATTATATGTTCACATATTATGCCACAATTATCCTTATTTTCAGTTGCGTCTTGAATCCCAAATTGAATGTTGATAAGGCCATAGGAGGTCGAGCTTCATTTTTTCACGTTTCTTCATCAAAACCTTCATCGAATCCTTCAAATTTTGTGATTTTCTGCATCCAAATAACATTCTCATAACCTCTATATCTATATATATATGCATATTCAAAACAACATAAACAATATTAATATATCTCAAAAACAAGATATAATATTATATATCTAATCCTAGGAAAAACACATATTACACATAATAGAAATTCACATGTAATGTTATATGCTCTG
>BPLS01000713.1:816500-828021 GCA_019656275.1 Rhododendron kiyosumense
TGTGCGCGAGCGCACACACATTTATCTGGGCTCCACATGCTTTAGAATTTATTAGCATTAACTGATGACTAACATGTGGTCCCCACATCTTCTCAGATAATGTCCATACATCAAACATGCTCAGTGGAAATTAACAACATCCTTGAACCAATATTAGTCGAAGGCAATTTTGCTGTACCAAACAAGAGATTAATTAGTTGCTCCACATGATCCACAATCCAAATGTCATGCCCCAAGGCCGAAACCTCCTATCAACCAAGCCCTTAATCCATCTATACCATTTTTAGTTTCACAAACCACCTAATGGTAAATTTTTAAATTTTTGGTGTTTCAAATTCAAAAATGCTAGGGACATATCCAAGTGTACATCTTCTATCACAAGTGATCGTGGGACCCAATAAATAGTGTTGTGGGTCTTACTATCACTTCTGAGAAAGATGTAAAAATGAATATAAATTTTTATATGTCTAGCATTGCTCTTTAACACACACACACACACACACCCCAAGGAATAATCCCAATCAACCCCTCACCATCGCTTCATAGGGTATCATAGAGTTTAGGTTTAGGTTTAGGTTTAGGCACGTTTTAGTAGTTTAAAGACTTTTATAGGAGCAATTTTGAAAAAATATTCCAGAAATACTTAATGGTGCATTTTCGTTTTTTTTCCTGGACCTACATGTAAAAACCCCATCCTCTAATTTAAGATTCACATCTTCTATTTTTTAATTACCTTCAAACCCACACCCCTGCCTTTCTTGCACATCTGAAACTGATGTAGGACAAAAACGGAGAGTTTTTGTATTTTATTTTTATTGTTTTAGAATAAGATTTTGGCTAGGAATATTTTTGTTTATGTTAGAATTATTAACTTTTCGTATTCAATTTGATTTTGATTTCTGCCTTTATTAGGATTTTTGGTCTACAAGAATTAGGATTTTATTTTATTTTAATTAATTAGGAAACATCTTTTATTTAATGCCGCTTGTTTTGGCATGATTTATTATTGATAAAAAGCTTAAAAGTTTTTTAATTGAATAGGTTAAGCCTTTTTTATAAGACCCTAACCCTAGAAATTCTACTGTAAAAGAAATAATAAATCATGCCAAAACAAGCGGCATTAAATAAAAGATGTTTCCTAATTAATTAAAATAAAATCCTAATTCTTGTAGACCAAAAATCCTAATAAAGGCAGAAATCAAAATCAAATTGAATACGAAAAGTTAATAATTCTAACATAAACAAAAATATTCCTAGCCAAAATCTTATTCTAAAACAATAAAAATAAAATACAAAAACTCTCCATTTTTGTCCTACATCAGAAACTCAGAAACATTAGGTATGTAAAGCGGTGGGCAACGTGTAATGTCTTGTCGTATATATATTTCAAGTTTTGTGGCTTTTTGGGTTTGTGTCAAAACACATACTATTAGCTTAAACATATCATATATTTTGACCTTAACCTGACCTGCTAAAATCATGTCGTGTTTGGATTAATTTTTCTTAATATGTACATGAGAATTATACACCTAACTTTAATACATGAACAACTTTGTTTAATCAAACAACAAATTGAGCACATATCCAATACCATGCATAACAAACATCGCACTATTAATAACTAAATGATGATTTGAAAAGTGAAATTAGTCGGTTATCTATATATACAGCCATCAGTCAATAAAATAAGTAATGTTAGAGAGGTTGATATACTAACTAGATTTTTTTTTTGATCTCTGCACTCGTTCAACACGCCCTCTTTCGTCCAATCAACAGATGGCAGCATATATAGCCTATATATCGGACAAAAAAGAAATCCACAAAACAGTTAGTATTAGTAATAGTAATTACTAGCATAAGTGCACATGTAACGTACGTGGACATTATTATTTCCGTTGTTTAACAACCAAGTATACATATTTATAAGCACCACCTATGAGACAGATATATTTTATAGTCCATAATAATATATATATATATATATATATATATGGGGACGGTTCTAGAGACAATACATTTGACAATACTTTTGACAATGCATTTTTTGAAATCCCGCATGGGACTTACAAATAAATGGTCGGAGCCGCTCAATGTATTTAAAAAATGTTTTTAAGGGGTCCTGTAAAAAATTAACGCATTTGGATATCGGTAAGGGCTTGATCGGCTCATTTAGTTGATTCCTGTCAATTTTGATAGGATAAAATTAAATAAGCCAATCAAGCCCTTGTCGATATCCAAATGAGTTGATTTTTTACAGGAATCCTTAAAAATATGTTTTAAACAAATTGAACTGCTCCGATTATTCGCGTGGGGCTCCGAAAAATATATTGTCAAAAGTATTGTCAAATATATTGTCTCTAGAACCGGCCCCTATATATATATATATATTCTTCGATCTACAACATTATTATATTTATTTATTTATTTAAAGGAGGCCTAGCTAGCTAGGTAAACCATGGTTTCTAGCATATATATATACTGTAGGGAATGACTTCGGTATCCCCGGTCATTTTGGGGACACCGTAACTTTTGGCATAATAAAACCATTATAAGCATAACCAAATTCATTACAAGCATAACCAAAACCATTATAAGCATAACCAAAACCATAACAATGCATAACTTGGTTAGTTATGCCTTGGTTGATTTTTGGTTATGCCTTGATTGATTTTTGGTTATGCCTTGGTTATGCCATATTATGGTTCTATTATACTTGCAATAATTTTTGTTATGCTTGTAAGGGTTCTGTTATGCCAAAAATTACGGTATCCCCAAAATGACCGGGGACACTATAGCATCATCCCTGTACTGTATGATACAATTGATCTCTAACTAACCCCCAAACCATACTGATCCATTGATACGTATATCCACAGGTAGTCTTTCAATCATATAGGTACGTAGCTAGGAAGTTTGCATCCATATATACTACAGCAAACGTACGTATTTGCATGACAACGTACGTACTCTAATGAAGATATTATTAATATCGGATCAATTTATTTCTTCCTACATTTTTTTGTTTTTGTTTTATTTTACAACAAAAAGACCATATTTCATTAATAATCCACTAAAAGTAATTTAATTACATGCTTTGAAGGGCAAGAGGGGGAAAATAGCATCATAATGAGAGGATTACATTATTCCAACTAGGTTGCCATGCACGCACCTAATAATCCACCCGAAAATAATATGCCAATCAAGCCCAGAAAGTACTACACGTACAATTGGCAAACGATTAACTAGAGTAGCCAAAACAAAACAAAATCGCTAACATAATACATGAAAGGTAGCGATCAAATCCCAATTAAAGCAAATGAAAAGCCGTATATCTAACATTACAATTCAAGTATGCAATGAAGCCCAGCCTATCCTGTGCTAAGACATAATCCAAATCTAGTTAGCTCCCGTTAAGATATATTAATACATTGTGATTGAAGAAATTAATAAGCAAGAATTGTATCCAGCCTTGAAGGTCCTTGAAAGATCAGCAATTAATATTAATCCCAGCTTTTAGCATTTGCATGAAACATTAATTTTTTCAATAGCAGCTCCTAATGTTTATGGAGAAGCATGACCGTAGAATCATTCCCTGTACGTGGATAGCAGAGTACTTTTTGAAAAATGCCACTAGACACCACCAACCCCACACCCAGAAAAATATATGTGACAGACTCATGAGGTAAAAGACCCAACCTGCCCAAAGCCCTTCCCAGAAAATTCCCAAAAAGACCAAGACCCAAACCCAAAAAATGAGACAAAGGAACAGATCACCAACCGAACAAGAAGAGGCCCAAGATCACATACCAACCCAAAAAAGCAAACCCCAAAACCAAACCAAATCAAAACCCCAAAACCCAACCCAGCTAATGGCAGCACCCCAATCAAACCCAAAAACCCCAACCCAGCTTATGGACTGAAATTTCTTGGGAAAATGACAATCAATGATGTGTTTTGATAATTAATATTTGTTAATAACAATTTCAGTATTAACAGATGTTCTCAACATGTCTTTGACGGATATTAATTATCAAAACACGTCTTAGGCTGTTATTTTCCCATATTTCTTCCTACATTTTGTGTTATTCGTCTCTTAATTCCACTACCAAGTAGTATCTGACAAATTAAACCCCAAAGGGTAGGCTCGGACTTGAGACATAGGGGTTTCCTCTCTCTTAAGCTCTACAGTAAGATTTGAAACCTCTTATGTACTATCAATTTATTTGGGGTCAGTCTATATAAAGAGAATTTTTTTTTTTTTGCTTTAATTGGTCTCTCTGAACAATGAGATTAGGGTCTATGTTTAATCGAGGTATGCGTAAGTTGGTCTGAACACTTGAATTATAAAAAACAGTTAGCTAACCCATTAATCATAAGGCAAATAAATCAACCCGAACCAGAAGTACGAGATTATTTAAGAAGAAAATTGGGAGAAAAAATAGAGAAAAACTTTACTGTGCTAAGTACTCTATCTTACTACCATTTTCTTCTCTTTTCTCTCAAACCAAACCAAACCATACCAAATAGATGGGAGTCATTTTGTACTCCTAGCTCGTTTAAACAACGAAACTTTAATTATTGTGTCAAATGAGCAAACACAATATACTAGTATTTTCGCGACAGTCAATATCCTAGACAACATTGTTGACAATCAACGGAGTCTTATCATATATACACTGATGATGCATATACAGTACAAAAACAGACAGTGAAGGAGATGACCGAAATTTCCGAATCGTCGATCGGGCAATAGTTCTTCGATCCAAATATCGACACTCAGCTCCAACTCCTTCCCCTTCCTCCTCGCCGGCTTCCGCCTCTGCCGCAAACACCTTTCCGAAAATGTCCCTCCACTACAAGAAAAAACACCATTCCCGACTAAAGGTTTAGTCGGCAATTGTAGGGATTTTAGTCGGCAAAAGCCTTCCCCGACTAAAAATTTTGGTCGGCACATTAGTCGAGGGAAGAGAGTCGGCAAAGGTTGTTGCCGACTAAAAAAAGTTTAGTCGGTAAATATTGGACCATTTGCCGACTAACTGTTTAGTCGGCGAATGTATTACTATTGGCCGACTAATTAATTAGTCGGGAAATGTGTTACCTAGTTGCCGACTAATAGTTTAGTCGGGGAATGTGTTACTTATTGGCCGACTAATTATTTAGTCAGGAAATGTGTTTTAATTATCACCGACTAACAGTTTAGTCGGCAAATGTCTTTTCGAATCAACTAATTGTGGCCTATTGGCGACTAAACTTTAGTCGGGAAATGTTCTATTCCATTTTTTCATTCAAATTTTTTCTACAAATTTTTTCCATATTATTATTCCCTGTAAATTTCAACCAACAATCATTACATCCACAAAATTGCCAACCTAATGCAATTAATACAAAATAAGAATTCCAAGAAATCAATACAAACTTTCCTAAATAGAGATGTCTACCAAATAGTTAAAAAACTTGTATCCAAATTCCTAAAGTGCAAAATAATAACACATCCACCACGGGGGGGAAAATAAAAAAAATCCATGCTTAGTAACAAAATGTATCCAAACCCCGTGGACCGCAAAATACAAGCACATGTTCCAAGCACGTCCGTAACCAAAAGTCAACTTCGACCTTCATAGTTAGTAACCAACATCCTACGCGATACTCCATTAAAACGCCGTCCCTGTAAAAAACCAAAAAAAAAAAAGAACAATCTATCATTAGTATTTATGAACTAATGTATCCCATTGCACAAAGTATGAACATGGTAAATACTAACTAATTAGAAGCCAGAACAAAAAATTATCTTGACATAATTATGCATACAAAAATAACTATAAGATTAGAGCCACACATCCTACAAAACATATAATGCAGCAGTAAAAAAGAAGTATGTAGTACATGTTGATGGCAGTATGTATAATATATTCGAAGTTCACAAAACATATGTATATTCCATTTGAGCAGAATATGGTGAGGCCGACACCACTCTAGTAATGACATGAACCAAGTGTGCACTTGGTTAGCCAAAAGGTTCATCTGAACTTCACATAGCAGGGGAAGACTACATCTTATTGTAACATAAATGAAACCAAAATGATCCTCTAATGCTTTATCAGTCAGCTTGATGGAAACATAATTTAGACAAAGAATCAATTAACCCATGTGGATGACTTATGAGGCCACCGTGAAACACTAGCAGCTCAAATTGGACAATCTGTATTTGTTTATGAAAACTCTTACGAGGCTCACTGGTCAAGTAGCTTTGTTTTTTCCACATTGAATATAACAAGAAACCAATCAATGGACAAACACAACTTGGTTTGCATACTTTATCACAACTAGGTGACCAGCTCGTGCTAGCAAAGTGTCTTATGCCTGGTATTGGGACGATGTGTTTCATGCCTGGTATTTCTTTTGTTTCGAGTAATCGTATTTTAATAATAGAATATGTTTTGTGAGCAGTCTGGATATAGATTGAAGTCATAGTTAAGTTAATTACACAAAAGATAGAGTGCTAGAGTTCCAAAGCAAATGATAGAAACCAAAACATTTGACCTTAGTTTTGGGAAGCAATGGAGCTATAATGGTAGACATGGCTGGAAATCATGCTGTCCATTTCCAACTTCCAGTCCTCATCACAAACCGAATGCAGCAGATCTTTTAAAATTTCCTTGAATATTTTGGAAATGTTTAAGTCTACAACAAACCATAACTTAGCAATTCAGAGTGACTTTGCAAAAATAAGACACCAAAAAAGTTCCTGATTTGTGCACTTAATTTTAACATCTACTCACATCAATATGAATTGTATTAGGCATACATATAGCGGGATTATCAGTCGTCATCATGACCGAATGCGGCCCACTATCTTTTAAAATTTCCCTCAATATTTTGGACATGTCTAAGGCTACAACAATGACAAGGCTGTTGGAATGCGAGTACATCACAACTTAACATAAATATTATAATTGTAGGAATTAATGACAACCATATACAGCCCCTTATGGTTAGGAGATTAGAGCTTGAACCAAATAACAATGACATTAACCGCGTTCCAGGTCAAAACAAGAGTAGACTAACAATAGATTTCCAATTTGAACTGGTGAGGAACCAATTAGCAAAAGGTTAATATGGTTAAGTGAACATGAACAATCCCAGAACAAATTTCTACTTTCCAACTTATCATTCCCTCAAAAAGTATATCCGACTCTTTTTTTTGCTTTATGATCAAGGGATTGGGGTTCCACCCACTCCCACTACTGTACCTCTCAAATAACTCGCGCACTACATATAATCTGCACTCCAAAGAATCTAAGGATCAAGCACACAATCTCACATCTATTTGAGGAAACACATTTGAATTTTCAGCCAACCAAAAATTAGGGAAAATATGAGGCAACAGTCATACCTTATGGTCTAGCTTGAGGTTGGTTTATTGGGTCCCCACATGTTCAAACCCTCATTCAATCCAATCTTCCTTTTCAAAAATGTTCTACCTTGGACCAAAAAGAACAAGAAGAATTAGAAAAATTCTAAAGTAAAGAACAAACAAAAAGGAAACATGAGGTCCTTCCAAAACCCCCTTAGATGTCTTCAAATATACAGGCTTATGATTCAGGCACTTGGCTTATAACAAAATCTATTAGAGCATCTCCAACCAAGATGTCAATAAGGTTTCCTAGAAGGCTTATTTGCAATTTAGCACGTTAAAAACTGACATCCTTAAAAGAACCACCTCCTAAAGTAGCAAAAAGCTACACCAATTCATATATCAAAATGCCATCTTTATAAGATCAAAAAGTCAAAATTAAAGTTTTATGATAAGAAATATACTTGCAAAGTTCGTAGGCGTACCCAACTAAAGTGAATAAACAATAAGAAAGAGGCAAATCTTTCCACAAACCAAAAATCCTCCGTCTTGATCCATTATTTACCCATTTCTTGGTGTGCACTTATAAAGGATCAAACCCAATTACAGTTCTCATGTAGCAGAACAACCACAAAATTAAAAAAAAAAAAATTATGAAGAACCCCAGTTTACTTCTTTCTCACATTTTTCTTTATCAGATAATTGACTTTACTTCCTTCTCACTTTTTTCAGCCCCCTTCAAAACAGAATTGTCCAATTTAGACGGGAAACGGAGAATTTCACTTATACCTGTGTTATAAGCCATTAAACTGAAATTCCAGTAAGCCAACCAAGACACATCAATGTCTAGAAGCACCAAAGTAACTGAAATGAACAAAAAGATGGATTAGTAAGAATATATCACACAATTAAAACCAATCACGCCAAGAACCAAAAATTAACCTCCCATATCATACATTTTATAAGCTGAACTAATTGGGACTCAGGGTCACTTTAGTGTTACCTGCAAACAAAAGAAAATAATCTAAAGGATTAGAAAATGTGACAACAAGCAACAGGTTAAAGAACTCTCGCCTAATATCCCCATTATCGGCATTCCATGATGCATTTTTTGTTCCATCATGCAAGACCCCATCACAAAAGTTGCTCCTGAGACAGAGACAATTTTGTAGCCATGACACTCAATTATGGAAGAACATATGCCAAGTCTTTACTCTTGCACATAAGTTAAAATAAAGAAATCACAAACCTTTGTGGTTAATTGGGGTCGGCTACACAATATGCAAATAACAGAACATTCTTGTCAGATCATGTTAAGTAATGAGCATTTGGAAATATAATTATTTTATGGGTAACTTTTATAAGAGAACTTTGGAGGCATATATATGTGCATATACCTACCCAACAGAAAAAGAGGAAAACATGAACTACTTCCTTTTCTTTTCCCATAATTTTCTCTTCTTTTTTATTTTTCATTTACAACCCCGAAGTCGAACACAACCCTAATTGCATGTTCTTTAGTAACTTAACTCTGAAAACCCAACAACAGAATTAACCCCAAAAGCCAGAAGAGAATAATTCCAGGATTGATAAAACCTGGTTCATCAAAAGATGAAACTCTAGTTTAACAAAAAAAACAGAGAACACGTCAAACGTATGGGGAAAAAAATGGCAAATAAACAGAGGACACAAACCACACAATTATCCACCAATAAAATACAAGAACTCAACTACTTCAACCAATAAAGAAGAAAAATTTAGCTTCACAAAACCCTAGTCTTTCCTGTTCAAAAATCCAACGTCCAAACAAAAACCATTTACGAATTTTTGATAAATTCCGATGGTAAACAATCAGTTAAACAAAGCTTAGTTATTGGGATTTCTTACATGCATACTATAAATTTCTATTCGGCCGAGTATAATATAGATATAGAAATCTTCTTAAGGAAACAACAGATTTCAATATCTCAAGCAATCCACTCCAAGACACAGTCAAATAAACCCTAGACTATAGAATCGTCAAGGTAAAGATGATTTCTCTCACCTGAATGCGAAGAGGACGGAGGCGGAGGGCGGCGTCCGATAAGATTCGGTGGATGAAACTCTATTTCAAGGAGAAAGGCCGCTTGTTTCGATTGATGAAAAGCAAGTATGAGAAGCTTGAGAACTAGGCGGAGGGCGGCGTAAATTAGAACCCATGGCGCAGAGAGAGAGAGAGAGAGTGTGGGTTTGCAGTAGGCGGCGTGAGCGGAAGTGACAAAGAGAAGAAAGAGGACCTGTACTTTGGGGATGGGGTTTAGATCAGGTGTACACTACACGGTGTCGTTTCACTTGGAAAAAAATGCATTGCCGACTAAAACTTAGTCGGGAATTACAAAAATGCCGCCTAGTATTTCCGCGAAAATTTCAATTGCCGCTTAAAAATTTATATTCCCCGACTAAATTTACATTTAGTTTGGTCGGCGCATTTCTGATTTTAGATTTTGGGGAAAATATATTTGGTGGGCTCTAATTGCTGGTTAATAAAATGATATTTTTCATCTAATCAAATGTCGAACAATATACAATTAACTTCATGTTGGTACAAATTAATCTAATTCATATTGTGTACAAGATAGACGGTTCGGATAGCAAAAAAAAAAAGACCTCAATGTGGGTTAGGATGATGCACCATAAGACTAGTGCCTCGGAACGCCTTTTACTACGTCCAAAAACATTAAAGTCTTATAACACACCACCCGAGCCTCAGTTGAGATTTTTTTGCGTGATCAGAACCATTTATCTTCTCTAATATTATCAATTAGATCATTCTTACTAATATTACAGTTGATCGTTTTCCGTTAGACAATTGATCGAATAAAAAATATTATTTTTCTAATGAATTCACTTCTCGATAAAAGGATATTCTACACCTGATCGAGCCGCAAATTTACGCGAATAAATAATTCAACAAGTGCAAGAAAATCAACGATCTTGATCGTCAAGATTGTCTAGCGATCATGTGGCTACTGTAATAACAAGTATAACATAAGAATTAGTTAACTATCAAATACATCAAACATATATATAGTTAAGGTAACTACCAAGTCATTTTTTATAATAATCGATCTGAATCGTTAGGATTTCACGTCTTACTTATTATAGCATTGTGACTAAAATCAGAGATTATTTGGTATTGGCGACCACATTATTGAAAGACATTTAATGCATTCGAAGACGTTTAACTATTATAGTGAACTAATCGAGCCCCGCCTGAGGTATTTTTTCACGATCGAAATCATCTATCTTGGACGTAATATGAATTTAAACATTCATACCAAGAATGAACTTAACCGCATATGGATAGACACTTAATCGGATAACAAAAATCTTTACATTTAAGAATTTCTGTGCCGATAAAGGGGCTTCCTTGGCCTGATCGAGCCAAAATTTCACGAGAATCTTATGATTAAGAAGGAAAAAAAATGAGCGGTAGTGATCGAAAAGGTTGCATCGTGATCAATGTCGTTGGAACAAATATTTCCTTTCTTTGAAATTTTAAAAAAGGGGGAAAAGTTGATATTCCATGATTAAATCTAATTAGTTGGGAAATGTATTTGATTTTTTAATTCAGGTTAAATGATATTACCCTACTTAAATATAGTTGGTCGGAAAATGTAATTTCGTTTTCTATTTTATTATATTCGAAGAAATGATATTTCTAGACTAAATTTAAATTTAGTAGGCAAAAAAAGAAATTACTGACTAAATTTTCTATTTTATTAAATTCTAAAAAATGATCTTTCCCGACTAAATTTAAATTTAGTCGGCAAAAAAAGAAATTATCGACTAAATTAATTTCGTCGGAATTGATTTCCTGTTTTATTAAATTCGAAAAAATGATATTTCCCGACTAAATTGAAATTTAGTCGGCGAAAAAAAAAATTACCGACTAAATTTGTTTAGTCGGAATTAATTTTCTGTTTTATTAAATTCGAAAAAATGATATTCCCCGACTAAACTTAAATTTAGTCGGCAAAGAAAGAAATTACCGACTAAATTTGTTTAGTCGGAATTAATTTTCTGTTTTATTAAATTCGAAAAAATGATATTCCCCGACTAAACTTAAATTTAGTCGGCAAAGAAAGAAATTACCGACTAAATTTGTTTAGTCGGAATTAATTTTCT
>BPLS01000713.1:828031-852552 GCA_019656275.1 Rhododendron kiyosumense
ATTTTATTAAATTCGAAAATATGATATTTCACGACTAAATTTCACTTTAGTCGGCAAAAAATATGTTTTGGCCGACCAAAATAATTTAGTCGGCAAATGTTTTATTTTTTACCTTGGTCGGCGATTTGCTTATATTTTCCGACTAACCATTGTTTAGTCGGGAAATTTTAGTCGGGAATTGTGTATTTTGTTGTAGTGCTCGTGACGCTCGCGTCGCGAATCGATGAGCCTCCGATGGAACACCGATCGAGGAGTCCAGGACGAGGCGCATAAACGGATTGGAGATGGAAGTAGAGTCGAGTAAGAAGAGTGGCGAAAGTAGGCGGTGATGGGGGAGGGTAAGGAGCACGAAACGGCGCTCGCCGCTGTGTGGTCGGCAGCGAAAGGAGGGGAGAGAAGCGGGGGAGCATTCAGGTTTGGGTGAATGTGGCTACGTAATGATTTTCCCGGGTAGGTGTTTTCTGGTAGTAGTCAGTAAACAGAGAGCGACATCAGCGAACTGGGTGTGAGCTTAGTGGCATAAGAAAATTGTTTCAAATTTGAAAACGTATAACAAGTAATAAGAAATGGAAGGACAGATTTGTGATTGCATATAATGTGAGAGGACAAAAAATAAAAGTTCATCAAACTCCACATAATCGAACACCATGTTAGCAAACCTAAAAACTCTAAGACTGATCACCGGTTCTTACCATACCCTTGAACAGTTTGAGTTTTCTCAAAACCTGCTTGGAGAAGACGATGGATGGACTTGAATTTCAGCTGCAAATATTAATATTGGAAACAACAAAGTAATCAGAATGTGTATAGGCAATGTATGCATCTAGGTGGATAAAGGGATTAAATACAATGTCCAACTCTCATAGGAGGAGCAATACCTAGCTAGTGGAGAAGCCATAGCCGTGAGCGAGTTTATGCAGAAGGAGGAAATGTGGGGAAGAGAATACACACCAACGATGAGTATCTTGGGGAAGTTTTGGGCTAGAACAAACAGAGAATAGAAGAGGCTGTGGAGAGAGAGAGAGAGAGAGAGAGAGGAGGGCCGGTGCAGAGTATATACGTAGTAGTGGTCTGTGTGTGACCTGATGAGAGAGAGAGAGAGAATCTCGTTAGTGTGTGAGCTGAGGAGAGAGAGAGAGAGAGAGAGAGGGAGAGAATATTTGCGTGTCCTAGCATTAGGCATGTTGTTTGTCCTTATATATACAGGTAATAAAAACCAATACATGATAATGATTAGAATTTTGGAAAGTAAATTAATTTTGACACTCTCGTTTTAGTTACTAGCACTCCATTTTATGTGTTAATCATGTGAAAAAATAACACAAAAAGTAGAGTATCATTGCCTAAAAGTGGAGTGTCAAAATCACATTTCTTTTGGTAAATGGCAATCGAAATTGCAATTAAGTGAATTTGTGCCCCGCAAAAACA
The DNA here is from genome assembly GCA_019656275.1 of Rhododendron kiyosumense. NCBI lineage: Eukaryota > Viridiplantae > Streptophyta > Magnoliopsida > Ericales > Ericaceae > Rhododendron > Rhododendron kiyosumense. The sequence goes on from BPLS01000713.1 coordinate 829,460, forward strand.
ATTAGTGGATATAGGTGTTGGAGTATCACGTGGCAGTACTCCAAGATTGCCAAATAATTACTCGATGAGTAGAGAAAACACCGAAGGCGAGTTACGTGCCCTGGTTTGTTTTCATTTTCATTTTTTTTTCCCTATCAAAAGTGTCCAAAATATTTTGTCTCAACTAATCCCTTAGGTATATGCATTTTTCGATCCCACATGTACTGGATAATTACTGGGCCTAAGTCTTGGGAGAAATTCAATGAGGAGTGAGTTATAGAATCTGATCACCATAGGTGCACCCCTTGAGATTCTAACCTTAAATATTCCATTTGGAAATTTTATGTTTTGGCTCAAAGGAGTTGGGGAAGAGAATTGAACGTGATACTTTAGGAGGGAGTTAACTTTTAAGTCCCAAGCCAACCTTGCTTGGCTTAATTGTTTTTCTTTTCTTAATAATCATGGCTAATTAATGAGGCTAATTAGGTCATGTGAGATTTATCTGATTGAAACTCAGGTGGTGTTAAATTTATCCGTTGTAGGTTGTTGGTGCAGTCATGCAGTGCTAGTGGAGTGGTGGTGTACTATGAGTCGGTGAGAGAGAGAGAGAGAGTATTTTTGTGTCTTTTGTCCTATTAATTAATTTGTTGGGTCCAGGGTATTTTGTTTGTCCTTTATAGATTCATGATATATACGTACATTAATAAAGTTGAGTTTTGGCTCGGGTTTACGTAATGAATTGCCATTATTCTCCCTACAGTTTTTGTCAGGTATTTTTTTTATACATATTTCATAATTTTTTGCTTAGTTTTTAACCGTAATTTGGTGATTAGTCATAATTCCTCGATGTAAGGACTAAAAAAAAATATAAAAATGTGAACCGAGGTCGCAAAAATTTCATATGAGACAACACTAAAGATAAAAATTTCCACGGTTGGTATCTTTTCTTCTTTGATGATCCATTTATATATATATTTGGTCATAATGTTTTACTTTTAGACTCTTTTCATCCAGATGCAATGACTAGTTACAATGTGAATCTAAAAAAAAATTTAAGAAAAGACAAAATAACCAAATTTTAAGAAGACACGATGCATGCATTTACAATACATATGAGAAAATATTCTTTGCTTTTGGAGCACCGCAACGCAGTGCTCCAAGGATATTTTTCATCACACATTTTTGTGGGCACCATCACCGAATTGAATATGTTAGGTTTGGCTCACACACAAATGTGGAGTGGGGAAATTAAGCTTAAGGGTATAATAGGAATAATCCCTTGTACAGTGCGTAGCGTATTACTGGGCAAAACCAGCAGCTCATGAGGGTCGAACAGAAAACTAACTTGTCTCTCCCAAATAAGAAATGGGTCCTGCTATTTACTGCCCACTGGGCGTTTCAAAATGAGAAATAAAAAATGTCCCTTTAATTGCTAGAGTTCCGCGTGTCCTTGTAATGATTTCGGTTTGCACGTTTTACAATGGACAGCACCGTTCTGTCTTTGTTTCTACAAAATGACTGGTTTACCCTTTTGTAACTTTTGTGCACCATTGCTACAAAATTTCCAACCTTTAGTACAGCTCTCTCCGGATCAAAAAAAAAGAAGGTACAGCTCTCTCTCTCTCTCTCCAACTGGAATTATTTCTCTCTTAAAATTTTCCCTTGAAACTGTTCCTTGACACCCCTTCTTCTTTTTGATATCCCCCATTAATTCGATCACCACCACCTCTCAGATCCCAATCGATCTGCAAAGAAACTCTCTCTCTCTCTCTCAAATGGGTTTTGATAACCAGGGTTTAAGGAACCCCAAAACGAGTAAACCCTCTTGCAGAGTATCAAATAGGAAAAAAAAAAACTTTCAAAGGAAAATAAACAGAGCTTTAATTTAGTGAATCATAAAATTTTTGTATAGGAACAGGTTACATTGTGATGAGAAGTGATTTTGGTTTTAGGGCTTCGTCTAATTTGATGAAACATATTATTAATTATGGAATTCTTTCTTGGGTTGCCATAGATATGGGTCATATGGTATAAAACAATGAGAAGTGATTTTGATTTCGTTGCCATATGAGAGGATGATAATGGGAGTAAAGTAAATTCCCGGCCAGTGGTGGAAAGCATGACTGTAAAAGGCAAATAACAAAGAACGGGATGAGGCCCATGAGGGTTTGAGATAAATAAATGGTGGAGACAATTAAGGAAAAAAATCTGATCAGAAAAAAAAATGAACCAAAATACAAGAGAGACAGAAACTAAATACGGTTAAATTCCATTTCAATCTTCTAATTCAAGAGAGAGAAGGAAGAGAGAGGAAGACCAAAAATATTTGATATTCGAGAAGATGAGAAAGAGCTCTGACGAGGGAAAAAATGGTGGACGAACAATAATTCTAACATAACACCTATTCACAATAAAAATGGGCGTAGTGGGTGTGTGATTGGATATATAAATGAGTGTAGTGGTAGAAGGATTGTGTGAATGAGGAAAAAAATTTCAGTGCCGAGCGAGTATCACGTGGTGCCCGCTCGGTCATCCAAGCAGTCCATTACTTGTATGGACGGCTCAGATTTGGAGAGAGAAGAGGAGAGAGAAAGTGTTTGGATGAGAGGAGAGAGTGTATTTTAATCCGAACCGTCCAAAAATGTATTGGCCGGTTCGGGTGAGCCGAACGGGTGCTATGTCGGTAATACCCGCTCAGCACTGAAAAATTCCTCGTGAATGAGAAGGAGAAAGAGGAAGACGATGGAGCACAGCAGCTGTGTCCTTGCTCAAATATGGATTTGACACGTGGCGATTTATTTTTCTGTGCACTAGGCAAGGTAAAAGGGTGGGGAGGAAAAGTCAAAAGAGGGGCAACATTGTCATTCTCCTTGGGAGCTTAATCAGCCTCCCTGCAATCTGACGGAGGACTTGACAACTGCTGCGCCGTAATGCTTTCTAGGCGCGTGATGCATACTCTACCATGCCCACTGGGCAGTTTGTAGAATTTGCCATAAGAAATTAAACTTGTGTCTCCCCCGGCCACCTCTCTCTCAAGGGCTGTAGCTGTAAATAGGGCACTTTTTTGCATCTCTTGCCAGTGCAGTAGTACTACTCACTGCATGCATGTATGCAGTGACACATTTATGTACGCGCTTCTTTTTGTACTCCCTCCGTCCCATTTTCATTGTCCTTTTTTGATGTTTGTGCAGTTTTCAATCGCTTATATCTTTCAATGTGAATCTCCAAAAATATGCAATATGGATCTTATTTGATAGATTTCAATTTGTTCTATAATACAAAGATGTCAAAATCATGAAAAATATTATAGATTGAAAGATATACGCAAGAGACAAAAAAGTGAAAAATGAATAATGGACAATGAAAATGGGACGGAGGGAGTATTTAATTACCAACTACGTACAAAAGTCTTTTTGAATCTGCGCGCCCTATTTTCTTTTTCCCTTCTTCTCCGATCCTTTTGATGAGTTTTCCCCCAGGGGTTATATATATATATATATATATATATATATATATGGTCCTTTTAATGCGGATGTCCGTATTCAAGCAAGTTGCGGACCACACTATTTCTCCCCTTTCCCAATTGAATTTCGATGATCCGAGCCGCTCAATATGTTCAAAACGTGATTTTAAGAGTACTAGCGAGAAATCGGAAAAAAAAAATGACCGGAAAGGGCTTGATTTGAGCAGTTTTTATTTGAACCGTTCAATAAAAAATAAACAAAAACTGCTCGGATGAAGTCCTTCCCGATTTTTTTGCTAATGTTCGCGAGTACCCTTAAGATCATGTTCTGAACACATTGAGCAGCTCGGATCATCGAAATTCAATTGGGAAAGGCAAAGTCCGCAACTTACTTAAATGCGAGCGCCCGCATTAGAAGGGCCCTGTATATATATATATATATATATACACACACAATCCCACATTTAATCTTCCTTTTCCTTAGTGCCTGTTTGTGGGCGCCTCGATCATTATTAACTTTTTCACTTCTCATTTTAGACTTTTGAGTGTTTGGCGGGTTATGGGGAAAATGGATTTTGCCAAAATGAGCTCTCCATTTTTTATCTTCCCGTGCAAAAGCCAAAAAGAAGGAGGGAGGTCCTTAATGTTGGAGGTACTGTAATTAAACTGAATATAGAAGGTATTTCTGGAATTACGTACCTTTATAAAGAGTGAGAAAGGATATTAACCTTTACTAACATATCCACTGATTTCATATTAATCCAATATTGTTAGATCTTTCGCGCAGAGATCGATCTCCTACGCTCACGACTACATGGTGTTTGCGAAAAATTATTTTGACGGCTTTTTATATTCTAGTTTCTAAAAATCAGTTCCGAATGTTTGAGATTCTACAACACAAATCCTCAAAAAATGAATAAAATTCTCATCATCCCCTAGCTGCAACAAACATAGTATGTTTAATTTTCAACTTCTACTAAAATAAAAAATCTGCAACAGAATCTGAAGCTAAAATCTAAAATATATCCCCGCAGCTATCGCAAACACACAAATTCAATTTGACATCAGTATTATTGTAGACAACATGAATTTGGATTTTGGAACAACCAAATAAAGATAAATTCTAAAAATGTGGCAATGACATATAGATACATAAGAAAATTGTTACAAAAATTCAAAAGGTATGTACTATTACTATCTTCTTGCTATAAATTGGAGAAAATGTGTGCCAAAAAGTTGCATATGCCATTACGTTGTTTTTGTTAAATTATGCCAAGAGTATATTGTCATGAAGCCAGGAATCCTTCCCAACCGATGAAAACGTTGAGCTAAAAATGTCTATACAATGCTATATATTGAACACAATTTTTTTTTTTTTGAACGGCAAATTTTTTTTCTTAATCTTTGAAAATAAATTATAATGCTATATATTGAACATAACTTTTACATTGTATAGCAATATAAATTTCTTTTCAACTAAAATATCTAAATTTCTCTTTTTAGTGTGCTTTGAGAATTATGTTGTATGTGGTTCTGAGTACTAAAAGATAATTAAATGTCAGAGTGCATTTTACGAAAAAATGGGGTTTCAAAAATTATTTTCCAAAATCTCTCCATGATTTCTCTCTCTTATGTGGCATTTCCTCAATAAATTTCTTCATGTTAGTGCATTTTTTCAAATATTTACAACGTAAACATACGTGTACACCAACTATTTGCTTCGGAAATACTGACATTACTCCATTTTTTCTAAACCTAAAAATACTGAAATTAAGTTCCAAATAAAATTATGAAGTTTGAATACACAATTTGAGATGCCTTATAATTTTATAAAGTAACAAACATAATTAAGCATCGTAAGTGACAGATTGTTCTATGTACTTATGCATAGTTTTTCCGTTTTAACCAAAAAGGTCGCCCAATAATTCAAGCTTCGAAGGGCCTCCCGTAGACTTTAAGGACGACAACGGGTCGGTTCGGTCCGAATATTTAACAAAATTGAATTAGAGTTCAAAATTTGCAATTGAAAATGATTTTCACACTCTCATTTTTTTATAACCACACTTCGTTGACAATGCTATCCTTCATGTGTGAAAGAGTAAATTAAGAAGGCAAAAAGTGAGTATGGTTGTAAAAAAAAAAAAAAAAAGTGTGAAAATAAACTACCAATTTGCAACTACGTACGTACTGAATCCGAACTAAAACTCATGGGACGTTTCTTTTTACCTACCTAGACTTGTAACCGTACTCAATGAGAATCGGCTAGGTTCGGTTTTCTCCCAATTAAGCCGGTGGTGGGTTGTTTGATTGGAATTGGGACCTTTTGGTGAGGTGTCAGGTGGGGGAGTGAGGCGTAGCCCTGAACCACAACCTAATCCTAGCTGTGTCATGTGTGTAACTATGGATGAGAGGGAAATTATGTATGTATATATATATATTCCGGTTTGAAGATGGTTTTCAGGGAATATGCCTATGGTATACGACCAATTACCCGACTCGAAATCCGCACGATTTTCCAAATAAAAAACTAAAACCAAATTTATGATTAAAAAATTAATAAAAACCATTCCGGTAAGCACGAAAGGGTCGCGTATCCATTGGTTTTGGTGAAACTATCATCCCTAATTGTCTATGTCAGTCATATGCAACATCCACTACCACCATGAGCAATGGTGACTCCAGACATTTTTGTAAATGGAGTCATTCAAATATTTTAAAAAGTTTGTTACTTCATTGAATTATTATTATTATTTTTTGTATATTGTACAAATTAAGTCTTAACTAGAAAAAATATGACCTTTGGGCGTAGCCCAGTTGGGTGCATAGCTCCCTTTGGGAGTGAAAGATCACGGGTTCGATTCCTATGGATAGGAGATTAACCCCTTGTGATAATATTAACTTTTAACACCTCCACTAACCCCCATTGATATATACAATGTTGACAAAAAAAAAAAACTAGAAAAAATATAAAAATATAAACTATAAAAAAATATAAGGAATTTACTTCAAGCTTCGTAGAGATAAAAGATTTTGCTTAATTTGATACCTGCAATGTGTAAAAAGAATACCGGACAATGAAAGAGTGTTGTGATTGATTGAGAAGCATATATACACTCGCGAACAAAAATGCAGGCTTTGGAGGAATTTTCAGAGACGCGAGTGGAGAATGGATCCTGGGCTATTTTGGAAAGGCTATGTGTGAGACCAGTTTGGTGTCAGCAAGGGTCACTAATAGCACGTGTATGTAATTGAATTTAGTGATGTAACAGTAATTAGTATGTTAGTTAGTTACATTTGATTTGAGCTGAGCTGGCTAAGTGTGATTGGTAGTTTTCAGTAGGTGGAGAACCACTTGAGTGGTATATATTGTTTCTAAGGACGTCATTTGGAGCAAATCAAGCAAAACAGATGAGAGAGAAAAGATGATTCGGTTCTTGAATGAGTTCTAGGGTTCTCGTGTTACTTTGTGATTCTCTCTTGATTTTCCTTCATTTTTGGGAAATTCCATATGGTATCAGAGCCATAAAGACGCAAGTCTCTCTCTTTTCTTCTCGGATTCCTCTTTTTGTTGAGAATTTGTTCTTGCTTTCTCTTGATTTCGGTTATGACGACATCTACGGTTACAATTCCACCTACACTTGCATTCTTGGTTTCCAATTTTCACTCATTAGTGAATATCAAACTCGATGGTTCCAATTTTCTACTTTGGAAGACACAGGTTGAGAATGTTGTGAACGCTAATGGATTTCTTGGCCATGCAGATGGTACAATTCCATTTCCTTCGTCTCAGATTCAAAGTTCCACCGATGAAATGGTATCAAATCCTAAATTTGCTCTATAGAAGCTTATCGATTCTCAGTTATTAGCCTGTTTAACTACTTCATTATCTCAATCTATGTTGCCATATGTGTTAGGGTTTCATCACAGTTATGAAGTTTGGCATTCTTTGAATACTCGTTGATAAGCACCCGATAATGCAATAAAGGGTGCGCTAGTATCTAGTTTTAGTTAATTTCATCGTTTAATTAGTTGCTTCTTAATTGCTTTTACTCTTAAGGTATGTTTTTAGTGCTTTCAGGTAAATCGTGTGAATAAGGCATGTTTTGACGTCATGGATGGCCCGAGTGTGTCCAAGTACCCGAGGAATCAATGAAGACCCCGTTGGCCCCTGAAAATCTAAGTATAGAAAAATCACTTTTCGAAAAAGTATCGATTTTCAAGATAAAAAATGGCGGTAATTGATTATTGAATTTTTCTAAAGGTAACTTCAAAATTGCAAGGTTTTATTCAAAGATTAAGGTCGTGTTTTGAGCCATTTATTCGATAGAAAAGTGTGCTGTTTTCTATTTTACACTAAAAGCTAGGGGTCAACATTTTGATTGGATTGAAATCTCAAAATTCTGGTAATGCCATTGTTTCCAAATGGGGGGTACTTCCTTATTTTCATTAAATAAATTAAAGTAAAGAAAATGTAAAAGAAAGGTTTAAAATGCAATCTTTACTTAACTTTAGAGAATGAAAATAAGATGCTGTGAAAACTATTGGACGCCAAGGCAGAAGCAGCACCGCCCGAGCAGGCCAGCAGCCAAACCAGCGAGCAAGCCTTATTCACCTCGGCATCGATGGAAGCTTTTCTTTCACATCGATGCCGAGGCCATTAGTGCTCCAGTCCCTTATCAAGCTCGGCATCGATGGGAGAAATGGCATTACATCGATGCCGAGCCCCTTAGTGGCCCAGCTTATGCCTGTTGCCATCGATGCCGAAGGCCTTAGGGGCGAATCTTCAGAGCATCTTGGCGAATATTCTGTGCGCCAAACAGGGGGATATAAATACTCCGTTATGTCACCTTGCACGATTTGGACAGAAATGTACCCATAATTTCTAGATCTAGCTTAGATTCATTTGGCTTTTTGCATTGTTCTTACTGTGCTCTTATTTTTCAGCTTTTCAATACTTAATTTCTGCCTTTAATTAGTTGTCTTTTGATATTTTTGCCTTAATTAAAGTTGTTACTCTTCTTCCGATCTATCGTTTGATCCATTTTAGTTCTAGTCTTGTCTTTTCAATTATGCTTAGTCAATTTTCGCTTGCTCTTATCTTCGTAGATATGCGTGAGTAGTTTCAAGGGTTGGGTCATGGGATGATTAGAATCCCATGGCTTGGGCAAAAATTGCATTTTTCACCAATAAAGCTTCAATTTTTAGATTTGAAAATTGATGTGGGGTTCGGATTCATTTGGGGAATTACCGAGGTGTTAACCTCTTTGATCATGTGTAGGTAGGAGCATAGACTACCTACCACACATGATGCTTAGAGCTCTGTCGCTCGAGGGGTTCACCAAATGAGTTCTAGAGCTAGCTTGATAATCGGATCTCTTTTTCCCGGTTTTGATACCTACAATTGTGTATTTTAAATCGCGTGAATTGGTGAAAAATGCGATTTAGCCCAAGTCATGAGTGCTAGGATCCCTAGACCTAACCTATCTTTTTCTTAGTTAATTCGCTCTTAATTTAGCCATTTTAATTCCACCGTTCAAAGTAAAACCAAGTTGACTGGCTAAAAGTTGAAAACCTTACTTGCATCTACAAATCCGAGGCAAGCCATAAACTAATTCCCTTGGGTACGATCCCAGACTTCTCCGGATTATTTTGCTTCATCAATATTCAAACCCTACGCTTGGGGTAATATTCTTCTGCACCGGAAGAGATTGCGAAGCACTCGTTACAATTCTTTGTCACGAACTCATGTACATGAGTTACGAAGCAAATTCTACAGTCTTACCAAGACTTCCACCATTAAGACTTATGCTCAAAAATTAGCTGCTGCTGGAAATCCTTTATCTAATGCTAATTTTGTGTTCCACACCTTACATGGTTTGCCTCCTGTGTTCAATGGTTTTAAAACGGGAATCAGAACCAGTGGTAATATAGCTTTGAGTTTTGATGAATTGGTCACTATGCTTAGTGGTGAGGATATTCAAATGTCTGATGGTTCTACTGAAAATGTTGACACAAATTCTACTTTGGTTGTCACAAATCCGAACCCTATGCCAACCCCTATGTCATCACCTTCAGCTCCTAATGTTGCTACATCTACCTCTAGTACTCCTGCCTCACAACAATTCATGTCTTTTTCTCAGTTTTTACCTCCACCACAATTTCCTCAGCCACAGTTCTTCCCCCAATCACAATTCTTTCAACCTTAGCAACAGAATTTTGATAGAGGCAGAGGGGGAAGAGGTTCTAGATTTCCCAGGGACCCCTGTAGTATTTGTGGAAAGACAAATCACATTACACAATACTGCTACTATAAAGGGCAAGTTGCTCCCTATGATTACTCATTTCCATCAAATTCTCCTTGGCAGTCTCAGTTTTCCTTAAATTTTGCTTGGTAGTCATAGCCTAAGTCACAGTGGCATGGCGCTCCTTTTAACACCATGAACTCTGTACCTTATCCATTAACATTTCGTCCCAATGGTCTGCCTTCACACAATAGGCCAGCTTCTTTTCAGTTATCAAGAGCTTATACTCAGCACCTCAGTTCTCTATTCCACCTGGTGCTTTTCACAACTATCAACAGTCTGGTCCTCCTACTTATGCTCACGCTAATTTTGCTGGCTAATCTGGTGGAGTTCTTTCTCCATCAGATCCTAATGAAGCTAGCTCATCTACAATGCCTTTGAATTTTTCTAACCCTACGATGAATTCTGGACACCAAGGTTTGGGATTTTCCACGAGTGATTCTTCAGGCAATCCATGGTATTTTGACAATGAAGCAACATCACACATCACCAACACTTTACAGAATATAGCATATCCTCAAACCACTTCTGTGCTTGGTGGTGTTCAAGTTGGAAATTGTTCTCATCTACAGGTTGCTCATACTGGATTAGGTGTGTTATCTACATCTCAAACTCAGTTTAGATTGTCTAACATTCTTCATACACCTGTCATTACTCATAATCTTCTTTCCGTTCATTAGTTTTCACAAGACAATAACTGTATACTTATTTTTGATTCCAATGGCCTTGTCATTCAGGACAAGGAGTCCCATCAAATTCTCTACAAGGGGCCTTGCAGCAAGGGCCTATATCCTCTTCTGAACTCCTTTAAAAGTTCAATCCCCATTGGTCATTCCACTACTGGTTCTTCTTCTACAGCTTTTCTTACTATAACTGATTCCACCATGCTTTGGCACAATAAACTTGGTCATCCAAGTACACCTTTATTTCAGTCTTTAATAAAGCAGTTTTATTTACTAGTTTCAAAATCTGGAAATGTAAATTGTGTTGCTTGTCAAATGGCTAAGAGTCATAAGCTTCCCTTTTCTTTGTCTCAGACTTAAACTTCTTTTCCTTTTGAGTTTGTTCATATGGATGTGTGGGGTCCATCCCCCATTCCTTCTCATAAAGGTTTTCAATATTATATATGTACTTGTGATTGATGATTTTTATAAGGTATTTTTGGTTGTTTCCTCTTCATTACAAGTCTGAAGTAAAACATACTATAGATCATTTCAAAGCTTATGTTTCTACTCAATTCCATACCACTATTAAAACTGTTAGGAGTGATAATGGGGGAGAATTTGTAAATCATTTTCTGCTAGCTTTGTTCTTGCACAATGGTGTTATTCATCAAACATGTCCTCATACACCAGAACAAAATGCTGTAGTTGAAAGGAAACATAGACATTTCATTGAGATAACTATTGCTTTGTTGTTACAATCTAATCTTCCTAATAAATTTTGGCTTGAGGCTCTAACTACTGCAGTCTACTTAGTTGATAGATTACCACATACAACCTTACAATTTCAAGTTCCATATTGTCTTTTGTTCAAATCCCCACCTGATTATATAGCCTTGAAACCTTTTGGTTGTAGTTGTTTTCCTTGGCTTAAGCCTTATGCTCAGAACAAAATCACTCCAAAATCTATTAATTGCAATTTTCTTGGTTATTGTCCTGCCACAAAAGGTTATAAATGTCTTGATCCTATTGCATGTAAAGTGTATACTTCAAGACATGTTAGGTTTGTTGAAAATGAGTTTCCTTATTCTACTCTTGTCACTTAACCTTGTATCAACACACCTTAACCCTCTCCTTCAAATTTCCAAATTTCTCTCACTGACTTCTTCTGCATTTGTTTCTAATATTTTTCCTGTTCCTGAAGTTTCTTCTTCTTTTGTTCCTATAGTTTTTCCTTTTTCTGCTATTTCACATCCCTCTCCTTGTTCTATTCAAGCCACTTCTTCTTCTTCTTCCACCTTTGATCCTTTTACAACTGTTCCTTTATCCTTTTCTGTTGTAGTTTCACCTTCTAATCCTTCTCATCAAATGATGAGACGATCTAAAATGGCATTTCAAAACCACAATCTTATTATGGTTTTACTGTAGTTGACACACCTGTATCTGTTCACAATGTTAGTTCTGTCTTTGAACCAAATGAGGAGCCTACACATTTTTTCGAAGCTGTTAAACACTCTATATGGCAGCATGCTATGGCAGAGGAATATGCAGCTTTGAAGAAACAAGGGACTTGGACTCTTGTTTCCCCCCATCTAATGCAAACATAATATGATGTCAATGGATTTACAAAATCAAAAGGCATTCTGATGGCAGTGTGGCCAGGAACAAGGCCAGACTTGTTGCTAGTGGGACTCAATAGTATAAGGGCATTGATTTTTCAGAAACCTTTACTCCCATAATTAAACAGCCTATAATCAGGGTTGTTCTTTCATTAGTTGTTCATAACCAATGGTCCATTCGTCAACTGGATGTGTGTAATGCATTTTTGCATGGTGTTATTGAGGAAGAAGTCTATATGAGACAACCCCTGGGGTACAAGGATTCTGATCATCCAAACTATGTGTGCAAACTGAATAAGGCATTGTATGGGCTTACGCATGCCCTCAGAGCTTGGTTCTCCATGTTTTCTAGCTTTCTTCTCATTCAAGGGTTTCATGCTAGTAAAGCAGATCCATCTCTCTTTATTTCTACAGCAGCTCATGGTATTACTCTCATTCTTGTCTATGTTGATGATATTGTAATAACTGGTGATGATGCCACGTATATTCAAGATCTTATCAGTGTTCTCAGTCAAAGATTTGTGCTAAAAAATTTGGGTACTCTTAGTTATTTTCTTGGTGTTAAGGTTCTTCAACATGGTCAGAACTTACTTTTATCTCAAACCAAATATGCTCAAAACTTGTTGGTTAAAGCTGGTATGTACGATTGTAAACCAAGCTCCTCTCCTTCTGTCAAACCTTCTTTGATTGAACCTGATTTGCCTATGCCAGATCCTCATTGGTACAGAAAGATTGTAGGGTCCTTATAATTTCTTACATTGACTAGGCCAGAGATTGCATTTGCTGTCAATGTTGCTTGTCAACATATGCATGATCCTAGGCTAGGTCATTTTATTGGTGTTAAATGAATTCTTCGATACTTGAAAGGAAGCCTTCATCAAGGGCTATATTTTATCCCTAGTTCTTTGCAGCTCACAACCTACTCAGATGCCAATTGGGCAGGGGATCACACAGATAGAAGATCTAAAACTGGATTTTGTGTTTATTTAGGATCAAATTTGATTTGCTGGAGTGCTAAAAAGCAACCCACAGTAGCTCGTTCTTCTACTAAAGCTGAGTACCAAGCTCTTGCTCACACTGTAGCTGATGTGGCTTGGATTCACCAGTTACTTCTTGATTTGGGTATCACTTCAACTATGCCTCATATTATTTGGTGTGACAATTAGTCTGCAATCACATTAGCTTCGAATCCAATATTTCATGCTCACACTAAACATGTAGAAGTTGACTATCACTTTATCAGAGAAAAGGTTCTGAGCAAACTAATTTCTGTTCAACACATTGGGTCACAAGCTCAAATTGCTGATATTTTTACCAAGGCACTCTCAACTGATTGTTTTCAGTTCTTCAAGAGCAAACTCATGGTGGTTGACACACCTATGAGTTTGCGAGGGGTTGTCAGCAAGGGTCACTAATAGCACGTGCATGTAGGACGTGTATGTAACTGAATTTAGTGATGTAATTAGTGATGTAACAATAATTGGTTTGTTAGTTAGATTTGATTTGAGCTAAGCTAGCTAAGTGTGATTGGTAGTTGTAAGTTGGCGGAGAACCACTTGAGTGGTATATATTATTTCTGAGGTCATTTGTAGCAGATCAAGCAAAATAGATGAAAGAGAAAAGATGATTCGGTTCTTGAATGAGTTCTAGGGTTCTCTTGCTACTTTGTGATTCTCTCTTGATTTTCCTTCATTTATGTGAAATTCCATATTTGGAAGCTGAAATATGGGGGATCTATATAGGTTTAACCATCATTGAATATGACGTTTTCATGGCTGTGCAACTGATTAACAAAGGCAATGCTACTAATCATCCTCAAAGGAATCCAATCAATGATGCCTACGCCATCATCACTAGGACGGGATCAACGCTCAACCATATATATCGAGAGGCAATTCAATATGCAGATCATCTTGCTAGAATTGGAGTGGAACAAAATGAAGACTTGGTGGTTTCTTTGGTTCAACCCCCCGCGCTTAGAGAGTTTTGGATTCTCGATTAGCATTCTTGGGATTTTATTTTGTGGATTCTAATATTTGAACCATATATGCATCTATACTGCAAACTCTTTAGTTGACTATTTATAATTTTTCAAAGTACCAATATATATACAACACATTCGGGGAGAAATTTATTCCATCAAACTAAAAACATTAATAGAAGCCCAAAAATCTACACCTATTTTTCATAAAAACTCAAGCTTTTATTGCCCAAAAGAGAGAAAAAGAGGGAGAGAAAAGTCTTGGAAAAAGGTATCGTAAATAGTCAACAAAGGGTGGTGCTACTGTGCCATGGGGTTAGAGCTTTCATTAATGGTGTCAAACATTTACAGTACAAATGAAGAAACACCCTTGCATGATTCTGCTGGCAAGTGGCAACGCCCCTGACCATGATTCTGCTCTGATTTGGGTTGCCAAATTCAGCTCTCATTTGTTTTGAGAAATGATTGTGTCACATCTTTTTTGTTAACGTCACTCTCTTGTAAGTATATTTTTGTACCAAACTATACTTGCAAGAGAGTGTTGTTAACAAAAAAAAAAGTAGCAAAATCAGTAGCCTTTGTTCTATTCTATATTTGGGTTAGGCCCCGTTCTAGATTCTCAAAAAAGTACTTATTTTTTAAAGATCTATTTTCCAACTTAAAAATAATAGGTTTTTGAAAATAATTTTTCAATTTTTTTCAAGGTTTGATAAATTTCATCGAGATCTATAACACTATATGCATATTGCATATTTTTTTATTTCAGTAAATCTATTATTTTTAAACTTAAAAATTTTAAATAAGTACTTACTCCATTTCTGAAGGGGTAATCCAGAACGGGCCCTCAGTTACTTTTTAGGCGTTTGATATTTCCTCTGATTCTCTCGTACGTCTCCTGTTTTCGTAGTCGCTCCTCCCCCTATATGTGTGACTCGGATATCATTTGGACTCATGCTAAGACAATTTTCAAGTATCACATTAAATAGCCCAACAGTCAAATGGCTTTTCTACCCTTAGGGCCCGATTGGATGTGGTATTAGTTTTGAGGGTATTATTTAAGGATGGAGGATAAGATAGTAGGAGTATTAGTTAAGAAGAAAAGGTCTACATTGATGTGACATTTATGAAAGAGGATTAAAAAATAAATTGTTTGGATAATGTATTAGAGAGAGGAATAAGGTTGGGTGGATGATAGAAAAAGTTGCCAATTGACTATTTTGCCTTTGTGCAGTCCCAAACTTTATTATGTATAATATTAATTATATAATTGCAAAACTCAAGATACTCTGTATTTAATTACTTTTCGACAATTTTAAGCTATAATAATTTACTTCATTAACAAATTTGTAAATATAAATTTCATTTTTTTTAACGTTGGGGAACTTGTAATACACATGGTCACACATGTGTTTTTCAAAATTGTTTGTCACCATTGGATTACTCTCCATTGTTCTACACCATTTATTTGGGTTGGTTTCAACTACACTTGATAATTTTCCCAACTTCGGGAATATCGGCTACCTTTCTAATTTTTCCAACCACATGTATGTATACGGAGAGAGAGTTATGTATATGGAGAGAGAGAGAGAAGAAAGACAGAAGCGTAGAAGAAGAAAGAGGAGGAGGAGCGGCCCCACCGATTGTCTCTCTTCCAATCTGTACACAACCCATCCCCAATCTGGTAATCGTCTCTCTCTCCAATCGCTGGGTTGTGTCTCTCTCTCTCTCCGATTTGTACACAACCCACCCCCAAGAATAGATACATCTCTCTCTCTACGTATACATACATATTTTCTATGTGTGTGTTTTTGGGGTGGTGCTGGTGGTGATTTGTTGTTGGTGGTGGTGTTCTTCTTCTTGTTTCTCTGTAGCAAATATATATATATATATAGAGAGAGAGAGAGAGAGAGAGAGAGAGAGAGAGAAAGAGAGAGAAAGAGAGAGAGCCGTTAGGGGAGGGGGATGAGGAGGGGTAAAAATGTCAAAAATGGGGTGTATTAGGCCGAATAATTTATGGCAGCTCCAAGGGTGGCTATAATATATGACCCCAAATCCGGATAAACAAATCAGTAAATTGGTCTAAAGTCCAAAAGAAGAGGTCCCAAAGTAGATTTAGTCCAGCTTAAGTTTTAATGATGTGTAAAGTCCATTAATGAAAATATTTTAGAGTTTAAGGTCCGTAAAATGACCAAATCGCCTTTAATGAGACAGGGGCCTTGTTTGGTTAACACAATAAATGTCTTTTTTCATTTAAATGATCTTAAATGAGACAAGGGCCTTGTTTGGCTAACACAAAATATGTCTTTTTTGATCTTGTTGCATTTTCATAGGGTACCCTAGGATTTTAGGCACTTTCATAGGGTACCTTAAGGTTTTAGGCACTTTTATAGGGTTTTAGGGTTCATTTTCCTATTATAGGGTTTTAGCGGTTTAGGCACTTTCATAGGGTACCTTAGGGTTTTAAGCACTTTCATATATAGGGTACCCTAAAATTTTAGGCACTTTCATTGGGTACCCTAGGGTTTTAGGCACTTTTATAGGGTTTTAGGGTTCATTTTCATATTATAGGGTTTAACGATTTAGGCACTTTCATAGGGTACCTTAGGATTTTAGGCACTTTTATATATAGGGTACCCTAGGGTTTTAGGCATTTTCAAAGCCGGTCAACGCCGGTCAACTTTGATCAACGCCGGTCAACCTTGGTCAATGCTGGTCAATGCCGGTCAACTTTAGGAGGGGCTATTTGTAAATCTTGGACAGAATGTCCTTTAGACTTTAAAGGAAAATATTTATGTCCTTATTATGACAAAAACCCTTATAGTATGTCCTCCTACTCAATTTACCCTAAACAAATACGGGGATGAGTTTATACAGGCATTTTGAAGGATTCCAAACTGTGCAAAACTTGTCAAGTCAAGCCCTTATACACTCACTTTGGCTAATACACCCACGCAATACACCATCCAATCGAGCCCTTAGGTTGTAAACGAGCCGAACTATGTTGTGTTCAACCTTAGTTGTTAAATTTTTAGCGAGCTCGAGGTTGAATATAGAGATAAGTTAACGAGACGAGCATTAGCCAATCGAAGCTTAACTCGAGCTCGAACTTGTTCTCAAGCCTTAATGAACCAACAACAAATATATTTTTATAGTTGCATAGTAGGTGATGTTTTGATTGTACCTGTACATGTGCATGTCTTATCCACAGGCCGCCTATAAAGGAACCAAGTTCTGAATTGTGGCTTACACTTTGGCCATCTCCGGATGATAATACCCCCGAGTTCGGAAACTAGCCAATTGAATTTACTTCTTTGGGGATTTGGGCATTCTTGTCATTTCGCGCTCAAAAGTGGTGGGCCGTAGACACTATTTAGGTTATTTACGAATTACTTTAATGGGTTTTCGGACTTTCGATGTTTTCCATCTGCATCCCAATTTTTCTACACTATTTTGTCACGTAGTGGTGTTGGGCTTGAGGGCTTTCTGGTAAAATCACCTCCCCCGGTTACTGCACACGCGGGAATCTTGTCTGTCTCCTCCTGAAATTGGGGCTTCCTGTCACATTAGACTCTGGAATGGAAAAAAATTTTGTGACTCTGGAACTTAACGAGAGAGGGAGAGAGAGAGATGTGGTGCTGGGAAGGCGACAAACTCACCACCACCGTCGACCAACACCACCGACGACCACAACTACTGGAGCCGCCCCCACCTCCAACTTTTGCCACCACCACACGAGGCAAAACGTGGTCTGCCTAGTATTGACGAATACAATCGACGACCACCAGAATCGACGCCAAATTAAGATATTTCTCTCTCTCTCTCTCTCTCTCTGTGTATGAGATATGTTTTCAGGTTCCTCACTATTACTTGTTCAAACCAAAAAAATTAGGGTTCCATGTTCATATGAAATTAGGGATTTGGTTTCAAATTAGTGTTCTAAGAGGATGTGATCTCTGTATTTTTTTTTTTTTTGAAATTAGGGTTCCAATAACCAATCTTGGTTTTATTTGGTGTATCGAATCAGATCCTTTTTCCTCTATATTCACGTTCAGTTCTTGCCATAGGTCTTTGTAATCATGTTATTTGGTAAAGCACAATCGTATCAGGCCTTGGCTTTCATCTCCACTCTCCCTTTTATTGCCTCTTCCACCACGGGCCTTATCCTGCAAATCACAAGCACGGCATCTTAACGAACTAAGATGAGGAACCATTTTAGCCTATGGGTAGGAGAACATTTTGAAGTCCAAAAAGTTCAGCAAAAGAAATGATGAAGTGTGGTGCATCCAAAAGGAGAAATATACTTGTGCTCTAATGGAAGATTCATATGCATCTGGAAAAGTCCGATATTGAGCTTCCTCTAGAAGTTCAATTGTTTACCAAAATGGATTATCTTTGAGAAAGGCTAGAAAAATCATAGGCCATTGATATAAGGGGAAGTGGAAAGTCAGATATTTTCTGAAACTGTCTACGCTTTCGTTGCAGTTGTTTCATTAGGACAGACCATGGAAAATTTCATGGAAGTTGCGCTATTGAATCACTATATTGGGAGAAAATTCTACATAGAGGAAACATGCCAATTATAGTCCATAACAGAAAATTCATACAGAATGAGTGAGAATTTTCAATATATTTTTCTGAAATTGTGAACCGCGGTAACAAACTTTTTAGTTTACAACTGAATGTAATAGGCCCCATCATTGGGCATGAAATATCTGTATCACTATATATGAATCCTTTTCTATAGAATTATCAATTTTGTTTTATTATATATGTTTTCCATTTGAGCAGTTAAAGCAGTATGACCATGTATGGTAAACAAAGCCCTTCGATTAACCATCAACAGTAAAACGTAATCTTCTTCTTACTATCCTTGGAATATTATGAGCCCATGTAGGTTACTCACAATTTTTCGAATATGCTGTACTTTTACTCCCTGACAAGAGTTGATCCTTTTCTGGAAAATTGTTGTAGCGAATACATATTGGCCACAAGCTATACAAGTGGAGGAAGGGGTTAATCTCTTTTTCTCCAAAAGATCTACAAACCATTTTTTCTGATATTCTACTATGACTCTATGAGCATAATTCAAATACCACTGGTATCAGTAAGTTCCCGGAAGTTAGTTTAAAGGTTTAAGTTAGGGTATTGTCTAATTTGCTTCTTAGGTTCTAAATTGTTTCAAACTAAGTTTCAAAATCTAAAAAATTGTTAAGTTGCAAATTATATAGAACCATCTCAGAGAAGTACGTAGTGTTTGTGGGGGTGCCGGAGCCTGGCAGCTCCGTGGCTCAAGGCATTATCGGGTGAGATTATTGAGGTTAACTCAAAGCTTACTAAATCACCTGGTTTGGTAACCTCCCTACTCCAACCTCTTGTATATATTTCTGTGGATACATGTATTGTTTGGCCACATGGAGCACATATGTTATGGGCAGTAATATTGCATATTTTCTTGCATTAGTGTGCTAGATACTTTTGTAAATTTTTCAAAAACACAGAATATGCCACCTGAATACCTATGTGGCTATGCCATTGGCAGTCGGCAGCTAAGAAATGGATATGAAAACAAGTTCTGAGATACCTACTTTTTATTTTGCTTCGTTTCATTGTTTTCCAAGTGAACCCTTGCATCTCTTTTTGGGTCAATAGAATTTACTACGAAAGAAAGAAAGGGTAGTATTGAGAAAGGATAGGAAGAGCAAAAAGTGAAGCTGAAAACGTCACTTGTCATTAACTTCTCAAACTCCACTTATATGATATACATTAGTTTACTCTTTGCTTCAGCGTGTTGAATCTTTGGCTATAGTTTGTGGACTGAATAACAAAAGTCAAGTGTTTCAGTTAATATTTGCTCCATAATGTAGTATTTGCACCTTTTAGGTCTTTTTGATTCTGTTGAGGAACGTTAATCTATGGTTCTTTACTCAAGTGGAAGATTGATTCGTTATTACTTGTGGATTGCCAATGTTGATGAATTTATCACGAATCTTTCCTCTTGTCCTTTCCTTTTACCTTTCACATTTCTCATTAATAGATAATGGAAACTATTTGATAGTTTAAATAACAACAACAATAAAACAAAGCGGATGTGTCTATGAAATGATTTGGATTTTTACTTCAGCCCTTTTTTCCCATCTATTTCTTATTTTGTTAAAAAGGTGAGCATAAGTGCCTACCCATAATGAGCGACCGTTTGGCTGATAAGGTAGGAATTGATGTTACAAGATCACCCTCATCTCATCACCATTTGGAGAATTTGTTGTATGCTCAATGTGAGATTGCCTCCAAAGCAAAAACCTTTTGAAAGAATTCACATGTACTTTGGATGCCCTAGACATGAGTGCCCTACTCTGAACGAGTCATCGATACCAATTTCGCGCCTCGGCCGGTATTTTTTTTCCTCACTCTTGTCGTTTTGTGTTAGTGTCAATGTTCAAGTTAGAGCTAATAAAGCTTCTTGACCTAAGATCACTGTCAATCACTCCGAAATTCAAATATTCCGGTTTTGTTGGTCAAAATGTCACAAGAACTTTGAAATGAAGAGAAATCCGCGTAAGGTTAAATGGACCAAGGCTTAATGATAACCCTTCCACCGAGATGGAAGCTAGGGTTATCGTTTTTCTTTTAAACTTATTACAGGTTCAAATGTTGGTGGGGGTAGTTGAGTGGCTATTGTCGACTTGGTTTCTATTTTTGATTTCATTATGGCTTTTTTTTTTTATTGTGAGTTGATTTGGTCTATTGTTGATTGTATTTGGGTTCTATGCAAATTGCAAAGTTCAGATTCTATGAAACTAGAATGGGTTGTGTTTTCATGTGACCTTTACATTTTGACATTCAAGATGTTTGATTGAAAAAGTGTTGGGTTTGGGCGTTAACCTAAGAAGCACAGACACATTTACTGGGCTCACCTATTGGTGTTGGTCACGGACACGACACGACACTCTTCAAACATGTGTCAAATATGCCTAAATACATGTTTGGTTTTTCATTATATTTCTTTGACTCTGAACATTGTGTTGATACTCTAGGAAAAGTTGGGGACAATCTTGGGACATGCTAAGGATAGATTAGGAGGTTAAAAAACATTTCTAAGACTTGACCCAGAATGAAAATTTTCATATATGTATGTTTCAAGGGTACTTATATAGGGACAGTGACTTATTTCTTCATGATATTAGTCTAAATTTTATAGAGACAATGTTTTTTTTTTGCTTCAACATGAATTCATAAAGATGCACCTACAATGAAAAGATATTCTATGTTCGACGTGTCCCTAACGTGTCTATGTCCTAATTTTTAAAGGAATAACGTGTCTACTTTTAATTGCATGTGTATTTCTTTTGCAGGTTAGTCCCTTTTTGTAACGCCCCTAATTTTAGGTACGTTAATGAAAGAAATTCATTACAGAAATATCGAGTCACTGCTCATTATTACAAAACGGCTCTCATAGGAGCAATTGAAGTTTAAAAGACAACAAAAAGGAAACTAAGAGGTCCTATTCTACGGCTCCTCTTGCTCCTCCAACCTAGCGAGTTCTTCCGCTCCGTACGCCTCCAAGGTGAATAGGTCGCCCTGTTCGTCTATCAAATCTGACATATTATACTGGCGTCGCCACCCATATAATATGCCAGGGTTACCACAAAGGCAACACCATGAGCTACGAAAGCTCAATAGTATAATCCTACTACTAACATCGATTTCCACATGATAGGTACATAAGCAGGGAAATAAAGACAATACTGATAACATGTTCATATTCGCTTGTAACTACCGTTGGCATTTGACTCATCGTTAGCCTTTTCATTGTTACCCTTTTATCAAAAACACCTTTTTAACTCACCCAACCTCGATTCCGCCGTTCCGGGCTCTCGAGTATCCTCACAATGGTTCCACCGTACCGGGTTCCCATTGGCACACAATGCATTGGCTCCGTTACGCGGATAACCAAGCCATACACACCCTACCTCGATTCCGCCGTTCCGGTATCTCGAGTATCCTCACAATGGTTCCGCCGCACCGGGTTCCCATTGGCACACACACACACTTACGTAATACCCTTGAAATAGTCATTACGTAGTTTCGAAGATATTTTCCAACCGGGAAAACACAACAACCTTGTTAAACACACCCTAGGTGCCATGTTTCTACTTTCTTGGTTTTCGTGTCACGTTTGCATGCGAGACTCCGCGTGTGGGACTTTTACAAACAACATGCATTCATTCCAACTTCGAAATAGTATAATAACAACATCTAAGTCACGTAGCATGCTTGAATACCATAAACAACACAATCATGCATTTTTACTTTTCAAACAACATTCAAAGTCACTTTTAAGCTTATAAAAAGTAAGTAGAGATTCTCGAAGTAAGATTACAACTACTTTACAAAAACAAAGTAAGCTTTTGAAAACTAGATAAGGATTTCTAGATAGAGAAGGATAACTACCGTTCTTCTAGGCGGTGGTCTGGACGTCGGGTGAATTTCGGCAGCGTAACGGCCCTCCGATTGCTTCGAAAGGAAAAGTTTTGGAAAACTTTCCCTAGAAACAACTACCTAACTACTACTACACTACTTTTAGGATCGTCGGGTGGTTTTGGAAGTGGTTTAGGGGTTTCGCTCAAGAACTCATAAAAACAAAGAGAGTTTTGAACTAAGAACAAAGAAACTTGGAATTTCTAGAGAGAAGGAGGAGCAATTGCTTTGAGGTGTGATTTTTCAAGTGAGAATGGCTCTCTATTTATAGGCAAAGGGATGCCCCCTCCCCCAAGATGGCCGGCCCTCTCTCTATCCCAATTCCCCAATTTTTAAATCAAAACAAATCCAACTTTTAAGCAAAAATCAAGGAAAAATCCTAGGTTTGCATGGCTATAGTGTACCTTGGTGAGATTCTTGAATCAAATGGATGGTTGAGATGAGATTGGTACATGATCAAAGGGTTGAGAAAAATCCAACTAGAAAAATCCAACTTTAATGGAGAAAATCAAAGGAAAATCCTAGGTTGCATGGCTATGGTGTACCTTGGTGAGATTCTTGAATCAAATGGATGGTTGAGATGAGATTGGTACATGATCAAAGGGTTGAGAA